>CAJDSM010101034.1:63-11657 GCA_903981925.1 Ostrea lurida
GTGCCTCTATTGCTTAGTACCAATCTTTGTTCAAAAGCACGGTACAATAAAAACTTTTTTGAGTTTATCGCATTCACAACTTCGCATTATCGTATCAAGGACGAAATGTTTGACGGTACGGACGGAACCCAGAATTTATTACACTCCTGCCTCTTATTGCAGAGTACAATTGTGCAAAGTTTCAAAAACTATTTTGAGTTTCGCATACCCGTGGGGGTCCGGGTTAGAATAGGTCCCCACATTCCCCTTCGTTGTCGTAATGGAGGCGACTGAGGTGCGGTCAGTTCGGATGAGACCGGAAAAACCGAGGCCCCGTGTCACAGCAGTGTGGCACGATAAAGATCCCTCCCTGCTCAAAGGCCCTGAGGTGCGAGCATAGGCCTAAATTTGCAAGCCTTCACCGGCATTGGGAGGTGACGTCTCCATTAATGAGTAAATATTTCTCGGTGGACGTAAAACAAGAAATATATTCAACCATCACAACTTTAGTTATCGGCATCAAGACACAAGAGGCCCACAGGCCTTAACGGTCATCCTGAGTTTGTCTATAACGGAATTCTCGTTTGAAGTCGTTCATTTCCCGCAAAGCTACGTCGCTATAATGACCTTGTTTTGCGATTACAAATTATCACTAAAAGTATATTGACTGATTTGTTTCATACCCCTTTGTTAGACTGTCATTTTCCTACTAATGTGACTACGGTAATCCCGTTACTTATTTCGACTAAAGGGCTCACGGCGGTGTTGGACCGGTCAGCAGAGATGCTTACTCCCCATGAGCACCTGATCCTACCTTCGCTTTTGTTCGGAAGTTCGTGTGTGGCCCTACACTCGATTTTTATATGTTTTTTGGGATTATGATCTACGTTTGACACAATGATTAACTTTCGCCTTTTTGCTATCCAATGAGGAGTCTAAGAAAAAATAACTTGCATTTTATTTAAGTCTCACGAGGCGTGCAACTTAAATGCCCAGCGAGCTTACCTTTTGACCCCAATTCAATTAGAGATTCATCTTCGACCCATGGGTTTAGTTTGTATACATGGTATGATATGATGGACTCGATGTTTGGAAAAGTACGACGCTGTTGGAAAAGCCCAGAAACCCTTATTACTTGATGTCCCAGTGCACTTGACCTTTGACCCAGATTGATAAAAGAACATCTTTGTTCAAGGGTTAGATCATGATATGCCATGATATGGTGATGCTACGGGAAGGATTAATGCTCTAGAACCGGAAACCATATTGCGTCTAGTGTGGTGACCTTTACCTTTTGACCCCAAATTCGATAAGGAACACCTTCATCCCATGCGATAGATCATATGCCATATATCGTAACATACATAGGTGAAAGCTAAACACTTTTTATGCCATGAAAACATTCTGTTTACAGACGGAAAGGCAAGACATTCAGATTCCCATACTCCCTCCACCCCCCCCCTCCCCCCCATTCCCCAAACTGTTGACAGGGAAGTGGGGGTATAAATATAGATAAAAAGGCTCCATGTTCATTCAAAAATATTCATTAGTTTTAAAATTGATATGAATAGAATTACTGGATATGTTTTTCAAATGATTACATATAAAAACCAAGTACCAAGTTTGGGCCCTAGCCTTAGGTCAGAACCTCTACCCTGGGATCCACCAGATTTACAATTTTTTGGTAGAGGCCTTCCTGCTCTACATCACTATGCATTAGTTCTCTCAGACACGTGTGGTTGTAAAGAAGAAATTTTGAAAATTGGTCAACTTTTTGCCCCCACCCCCAGGCCCCAGGGGTGCCAAAAGACCTGAAATTTAAAATTGAATATGCCCCTTGTCCCAAAGGATGCTTCCATGCCAAATTTAAAAGAATATGGACTGGTAGTTATCAAGAGAGTTAAAAATGTTCAATTGTTAACCACATTTCATCAATGACCATTTGGCCCCACCCGTAAACCAAAACCCCTACCCCTAGGGTCACGAAACTTTACAATTATAATAGAAAACTCCCTGCTACATTCCAAACATCATTTAGTGTTAATTTTACTATCAATAGCATTAAAGAAGATTTCTTCAAATGTTTACACAAATTACACTTATGTACCAAGTTTGGCCCCGCCCTGGAGTAGAAACCCCTACCCGGGGATTACCAAAATTTACCCAATTTTGGTAGAGGCCCCTACTCTACATCACTATGCATTTTAGTTTCCTTTCAGGCATGTGCGGTTGCTAAAGAAGAAGATTTTTGAAAATTGGCCTCACTTTTGGCCCCCCCCCTCCCCCCCCCAGGCACCCAGGGTTGCAAGAGACCTGAAAATTTCAATTTTGTCGCCCCTTGGCCCAAAATGCATTCATACCAAATTTGAAAAGAATTGGACTGGTAGAATCAAGAAGTTAAAAATGGCAATGTTAAACATTCATACAATGACCATTTTGCCCCACCCTAATACCAAATCCCTTACCCTAGAGGTCACGAAATTTACAATTTATAATAGGAAAACTCCCTGCCATGCCAACATGCTATTTAGTTTTCATACTATCAATAGCATATAAAGAAGATGTTTTTCAAATTTTTACACATATACACTAAAATGTACCAAGTTTTGCGCCCCGCCCTGGGGTCAGAACCTTACCCCGGGGATCACCAAATTTACAATTTTCTGGTAGAGGCCTTCCTGCTCTACTCACTATGCATTTAGTTTCATCTCAGGCATGGCGGTTGTAAAAGAGAAGGATTTTGAAAAATTGGTCCTTTTGCCCCCGCCCCCAAAGCCCCAGGGTGCAAGACCTGAAATTTACAATTTATGTGACCCCTTTGTCCCAAAGATGCTTCATACCAATCTTGAAAAAAATTGGACTGTGGTTATCAAGAAAAGAAGTTAAAAATGTTCAAAATTACCAGACATTATTACCAAATTTGGCCCCGCCCTGCGGTCAGAACCCCTACCCCAGGGACCACCAAATTTACAATTTTGGGTTAAAGGCCTCCTGCTCTACATAACTATGCATTTTTGCTCTCAGACATGTGCGGTGGTAAGAAGAAGATTTTTGAAAATTGGTCCGAAGAATTAACAAAAAAACCAACACAAACGTACTCCTTTTTTATCATTGGGCAGTTTTTGCCCCCCCCAAGGCCCCAGGGGTGCAGAGACGACTGAAATTTACCAATTTATGTGCCCTGTCCCAAAGATGGCTTTTACATACCAAAATTGAAAAAAAGAATTGGACTTGGTGGTTAATCAAGAAGAAGTTAAAAATGTTCAATTGTTAACGGACGACGCACGAACGGACATGCAAGACCAATTGCAATAGGTCACCTGAGTTTACTCTGTTTGAGTAAGTGTGTTATAATGACATGGAGGCATTTAATAAAACTTTCGTGGAGTGTTAGATATCATAATTGGAGATGTGCATATTGTCAGGAATTTTAATATGGACATTTTTAATATGTAGAAAATTAACGTTTAAACTTGGAATGTTATACCAAACTTATCCGTCAGAACATTGGTCAGCAACTGCTCCTAAAACGACTTGTCTTAATTTTATTGAACATGTTTGTCAAGTTGTTTTGAACATAATGGAAATGTGCAAATTGTTGGGAATTTTTATCCGGGATATTTTATGGTGAAGATATGAAGGTGGACTTGCATTTCTTACCAACATTGGCCTCCCAATGCACTATTTCGTTACTACATTTACGAAGGGTTACCCCTTTTTACTTTGTTCCCATTACGGCACAACGGCGGGTTGTTGACCGGTCAGCAGATGGATGCTGACTCCTCCATGGCCACCTGATCCTACTTTGCTTTGTCGGAGGTCCTGTTGCCCTTCACTAGACTATGTATATATGGTGTTTTTTTGGACTATGATTACAATAACAACATTTTTACTTCGCCAATATAACCGCAACTCCTCTAAAGACTCGCAGGATTTTAAATAAACTATGTAGGATGTAGAATTTACATAATGGTTCCATTTTATGAATCAGTATGTGCAGCATAGCAGTTAAAAACTACCAATGAACGATGAGATAAACAATGACCATATTCCTTAAAAAGTACTTCATTTTTTTAATCTTTTGTCTAACAAATTATGCTGAGAACTCAATGTTCTAATGATTTGTATTCTATTCGTAACACTTTTTGATGCCATTTCTATGATGTTATAACTTGCGGTATGGCATGTAGAGGGTGATTACGATTTATCCTCACTTTTATTTGAGGACGGATCTACCACATAAGATGTATCGGCACGGTTTCGAAAGATCAAACCCCTTTTCGGAAAGATCGTTCAAATATAAGACTCCTCCAGGAATATCATTATGTTTGATATAAATTCAATATCAGTTTACACCTTCGTCCTAGGGGCAATAACAATATTGATGAAGAAGTACAGCTTTGGTAGACCTGATTGCCGAATTCAAAGCACCATACGTTGAAATTCGGTAATGATAACCGAAACTCCCAGATATAGATTGGCTACAGGTGAAACTGTGAGTAAGCCTGGTTTTTACGTCAATCCTGGACATCTTGGGTAGCGCTCACACTGAAAGAATAGAATCATACACGAGATCTTGGCCTCGCTACTTGCTTTTTTAGCTCACCTGAACAACGAAGGTTCAAGTGAGCCTATTCTGATGCCTTTTGTCCGTCGTCTGTCTGTCCGTTAACTTTGTCACATTTTCGGACTCTTCTCAAGAACCGCTGGGCCAAATTCAGCCAAACTTGGTACACATCATCCTTTGGTTAAAGGGTCTTCAAGTTTGTTCAAATGAGGACCAGGCCCCCTTTCAAGGGGAGATAATCCACGAAAAATGGCAAAAATAGGGTGGTGTCATTTTAAAATTCTCTTCTCAAGAACCACTGGGCCAGAAAGTTCTGAAATTTATATGGAAGTGCCTGATATTAGTGGATATTCAAGTTTGTTCAAATCATGGACCCCCAGGGGCACGCATGGGGCCACATTGGGGATCAAAGTTTACATATGCAGTGTTGTTATATCTCGTAAAAAACTCTTCCTATCCCCTCTAAGACCAGGCCCACGGAAAATCCTAATTCTGTGTTACTGAGCGAGTGCGCTCCCTCTCCGACAATATAGTGGAGATTCAAGTTTGTTCAAATCATGGACCCCCCGGGGTTACGATGGAGGCCAAGGCAGGAGAGGTGGCGTGATATCAACAGTTTTATACATTTTATATATATAAATTAAGATAAATCTTCTCAAGACCCAGAATAGACAACATACCTTAAAGCTCCTTGACTATAGAGTGTCAGTGCGAGGCCAAGGTCACTCAGGTGACGATGATGCCCATGGGCTCTTGTATTCAAACATCCAATTAATTTCATTTTCTCACACACCACGACGAGTGAGCGTCTCTCACTACGATGCATACCGAAACACACCTTATTGATATCACCCCAATCTTAACCTAACTAATATAAATTTAACCGCGCTGAAAATTACTTTTTTATTTGACATTACAGTATATTTACCTTGGCTGCTACTGGGCGAGACCTCACAGCTTGACACTTCGTGTGCTACTATACCATATCGTACTCATACTGTCTCCGTCCAACCGAGTATAATCTGGTGCATTACCTTTGCCTTACCTCACTGTTCATGGGAATTTATGAATCGAACTGAGCCAGCTATATAGATTCTATATTTAACAATGTCCTCTCCTTTATTCTCGATAGTAATTCTTTTGTTTTTGTATGCAGCTGCTCATGGAGTTAGAAAGTCAAAACTGACAAGCTTTATAGCATCCCTTTTGGACGAATGTATTCATTCCGTTGTTTGATATTAACCTTTGTCTTAAATTTTACACATAATAACAAATTGATTGACTTTTCTTTACGATATTTCTTTTCAAAAATATTTATCGGCAAAATTTCATGTCAGAGTTAATAGAGGGGTGATCTTTGATAATTTGATATGCAGCATCTCTAGAGAGCGAAAAACATAAATTATGAAATTCATAATTTCAAGTGATTCTTATATCTGCTTATAATAAAGTGGTTTAAACCTGTGCATTGCTTTGTGAGCTTTCTTTTTTTGGGGGGCGGGATGAATTATTTCATCTGTAACTTTAACCTTGGATGGAAAGTTAGGCCTCACCCTTGCAAAAGGATTAATTTGGCCTGAATAATAAAATTGGATGATAATTGTTCAGAAATTACATTGACAAGAAAGAATCGATGTACAAAATTCGATTTTGATGTGATGAATTATGCCGCCCGTCTTTTCAAGGGAGCCATTTGTATTTTCTGTCTGTCGTGAAATCGTGTAAATGCTTCTCCAATATTTTTCATTAGATAGGTTTGAAACTTGTACAGTGCTTCATTGCTTATTGATTGATTATTTACTGGTTTACGTCCACTCGAGAATATTTCATTCATATGGAGACATCGCCATTGCCGGTGAAGGGCTGCATTGCCATTTACCCAGTAAATTTATGTCAATTACATAAATTTTCTCTGAATCCAACTGGTCATTTCTCATTGAATTTTAATGTTCATTGGAGCTTCGAGCTAATCCTTCAACGATTGATTGATTATTTATTATTTTACGTCCCACTCCATATTATTTCACTCATGGATCAACGATTGACCATTGCCGGCGAATGGTTGCAAAAATTAGGCCTATGCTCGGCACTCAGGGCCTTTGAGCAGAGAGGGATCTTTATCGTACTACACCTGCTGTGACACGGGACCCCGGTTTTTGTGGTCTCATCCGAATAACCGCCCCATTTAGTCGCCTCTTACGACACGCAAGGGGATGCTGGGAACCCCTTCAACAATTCAAACTTTTCAGTTGATGAAAGATGTGTGGATATCTTTCCTGCAAGGATGGTCTGACATGACTCTCTGTATCCATGTCCAAACTCAATGTGGACTGATCAATGCCGAATTTGCGAGTGTATCTACAGCAGAAATATTCCTTTTTTTGATTTCCAACTGCTCCTGACATCCAAAGTTGTTTCGGGCTGATTTTGGCAATTCGCAGCTTATGTTTGTTCCAACCCACTGAAAAGGATCTCAAGCATTCATTTATTTCTGGTAAAATTTTGAGTAGAAAAAGCAAGGCCTGTCTTCGAAAGATGAGCTACAAAGTTGATAAGCACTCATCAAGCGTTTCATAAGAGTAATGAATTGAAGTTTGCATTTAGTACAAAATTTGTTAGCATAAGGGGAGGAGTTGAAGGTAAAATCGTAAAGGACCCATGGAAACAGTTTCATATATAAAAAAAAAAACCATGCATTCGACCCAACACAACTTGTCCGACTTTACAGAGAAATGATTGAGAACGGTTATGAATAAAACCAATCAGTCGCTGCACTTCGTCAATTTAAGATGCATTATACATGTATGCCTAATACCAACTGTTATAGAATAAGATACGCAGAATAAATATTTGCATCCAGGAAAACGCAAATCACCATGGCGATAATGATCAACGCTTCAGTGAAAATTGTATAATTTATTGCACATAATCATGTTTTATTTCATTTTTATTCGTTTGTAGTAAACTATGGTGGAATATTCAGATTTGCTGGGACCCGATACAAACCCCCCCCCCCCCCCAACTGATTTTAGTGGACATATTTCGTTCAAAACAAAAACCATTTTAATGAAGAGAGAGAAGAACTAACCACTTTTTAAACCGAGAGAGGAGAGCAGAGAGAAATCTCATGAACCCATTTTTAACGAGAGAGAAGAGAGAGAGAACATAAATATTTGAGGAAAACCCCTTACACACCACACCACTGTTCACATGAAGAAGGAGAAAACGCAATGTTGTTGGGTAGACAAAATACCAGTACATCGTATATCGTTCACAGACCCATCCGTTACTGTCTCAATCACAACGACGGCCTTGCTTCAATGGACCACCTTCAATGGTCGAATGACACACTTGAATCGGTCCGAACGTAGGGATATGGCAACCGGAGAATTTTTTTTTTTACTCCCAAAGGTATTTGTAAAGATATTCAACCAAGCCTAGCCTGACTTTTGCTTGCAACTGTAAAATACAAGCACGTGGAAAGTGTTAATAACACCGGGTATGATCATCATTGCAAATCAGCCATAGTTAACTCACAAAAAAAAAAAACCAACAAACGTAAGTATACCAAATAACTTTCTTTATCGACCAAACCAAAAAAAGGTGCCAAACATGACCAAAAACAAACCTCCGCACAACGGCAAAAAACAAACAAACTAACCTAATTTTTACCAGATGAAGCAAAATACAGATACACAACATTATACCTTCAACCCCCCTACCCCCTCACCTCCCCCCAAACACACCCCAACCAAATATACCACCAACATTATAAAATTCATGCTGGCTCAATAATATAATTACCCACGGTATTCTTATATAATAAAGAACATTATAATACCAAACGACTTACTAATCAAACGGACAGATGGGAAACAATAGTATAAACAATCGAATAAACCAACACATAAAAATAAAATAACACCCAAATTTTAAAAAAATATTGCTTTAATACTACATTTCCCTACAGACCAAAAAAACACACCAAACAAAACAAAAACAAACAACACCAAAAAACCTAGCAAAACAATAGTCAAGACCCCACCGACTTTTGCCTCATACTCCTCATACACTGCAAAACCGACACAGGATACTAGTAGTTAGAGTCTCCCATAATAGAAGCCACCCTCGACGCACCTCTTTACAAATATCAACCCAGCACACCATAGACATAAGACAAAAAGGCAAAACCTGACACGAACCCGCCCATACACTTCTCTAATCGTCTTCAATAAGAAAAAAACTAAGTATTTTTCTAACTCATACACATGATTCAATTGAATATATTAGACAAACCACCCAACAACGTATAACTAATTAAAAAATAAATTCTACACTAATAATATGTAAAGCCACTAACCACACCTGCACCAACACACGATGAAATAAATAAATCCATTCCCAACTACGAAGATGTATGAAAACGACAGTACACACAAAAAACACCGGTCATTAAAAGAGATAGCAACCAGAACCAAGACAAAATTAACATCCACTACACCTAGCGTTCATATGCTAGTAAACGATAAACCAAACACACCCCCCCTTTCCCACTTTTTCTACGTAACCAACATTGAATCGATGCTTATTCAACACACACCCACCACAATAAATATACCGAATCCACATATTCTGCAAAGTTTACAAAGATACACAACAAAACACAATCAAACAAAAAAACCCCACCGCACACATAATACCACTATATAGCAATATTATCCACTACCACACGAAAGAAAAAACCCAACTCGGTACGACATTACTTTAAGCAACTAAATGCAGATCTACACAACAACAGCCCAAAACCACTAACCACAACAAACAAAATAAGATATCACCCCCCAAACCGAAACAAAACACTACATCTATCGCATAAATCAACTCAAAATAAAATACACCATAAAATAAAGAAGAAGCCCCGCGAGACCATACCCCCCAGATACAAAAACATAAGGAAAGGCCCTACTGAAGTTATTTTCTCCATGGAAACTTAGGAAAAAAATAAAACTATTTCTACCTCCCACCGTAACACAGTACAGAACGAAAAAACCAAACACGCTACTCCGAAGGAAATTGGGGTCGGAACAAGAAGGCCGAAAACAATTTTTAATTTAAGCCTTACTGGCACTAGGCACCCCTGAGAGGCAGGCGAAGAGCAATGAAACAAGACCAAACACAAGCAGATAGCAACATTAAATAAAAAGCCATAAAACATAGAAGCCAACATGAGGGTAAGCAACATTTCAGAGAACCCTCATATCCATTCGAAGACCCAAATGACTGGAATACACAACAACAATGCCCAGCTATACTTAGCCCAATAGAGCTTATTCCGATCAGACCTTGTATGAGAACATCCTTGATAAGAAGATTAGAAATCAATCACTCTAGCATGCCCTTCCAAAGTCTTTATCACAAACAACACCGGCAACCACCCTCATCCGTTATTTGTGGCACTTAATAAAACTCCCCACCCTGTAAGCCCCCCTCCCCCTTTACACGACCCAAACACGTCACCACAACACCTGCTTCCCTCTCACTCATATCTTCACCAATAAACATAAACTACTGCATGCGTGAGCCTCTCCTCTATCCCCCTGCCCCATTCTCACCACAGGCAATCAACCCACTCTTAATCCAACACCCTCCGTTCGCTCTTAACCCGCTCTTTAGCTCTTTATGCGCTGCTATCATGTATTTGCTTACCGTCCCCACTCCGAGACACTCAGGAGACGACACCATTGCCGCCGCTGGCAAGGGCTGCACCTTGTAAAATGTAGGACCGGCTCGGCAATTCAAGGGCTTTAAGCAGTTGGGGGATTCTTTATCGTGCCACATCTGCTGTAAACACCGGGACCTCGTTTTCCCGGCTCTCATCCGATGACCGCCCGCATTCAGTTCGCCTCTTATTTGCCACGCGCCCCCCAACCAGGGGATTTCTGGCGGGCCACCTATTTCCCCAACACCCACCCCCCACGAGCGTCTCATCCCCCCCCCGACTACTACTCATACAGAGATACCGATCAAATGCCTAATATGAAACGTTGCTTCCATCCGTCATTCAGGAACCAGGGAATATTAATATCAAAGTTCTCCACAACTACAGCAGCGTATATTGACATTGGTTGGAGGTGTCAGATTTCAAGGGTAGCCCACTCACAAAGCGTCGTCCACTCTTCAATAACACCAACGTCGCACACAACAAAGGGATGAGCGATTTAAAAAGTTTGTGAAATAAACTTGTACCTCCCTTCCATCACATCTTGCCTCCGCTACCATTACAACCTTCATACGACAGCTTCCAAGAGGTTAAAGAACAGGTCGGATTCGCCGCCTAAGTCCGCACCCTGGTCCCGCCAACTTCGAATCCCGCCAGGAAACTTTTGTTGGCATAACAAATTACTCGCGGCGAAGGGGAAAATTCAACTTATTAGAAGCACAATACATGATCCTCCCCTCTCCCCGGGAAAAAGAGCCACCATAATCAAATCTCTTCATCCACATTTACCCACCATTTTCACGTGCACAAACTATAAATATTATATATCATCATATCTTTCATAACTTAAATCATAGGCGTGCTGTTTTGAGTTATGAGAAACTTTTCCCAGATGTAGCTGGCGCCACCTTATAAAAACTAACAAAATAAAAAGACACTCATGAAGAACACCAAAGATATTGTAAAGAGAGTTTCAAGCAAATGGAAATGAGGGAGTGTACATGACCTATCCATAATCTATGCTTTTTCTATAATCACAGGTTTCACCAATTGACGAACTCCTTTGCGGACACAGTACCCCAACTCGGACCCCATACAACCAGGTATCGCTATATCAAGCATATTAATAGGAAAAAACTTTTGCGACAAATGGAACTGTTAGACAGTCTGCTTTACAGGCCAGAAGTAATGTCGGGAAAATACAGCAATGAAATGAGTTATACCATCAAGGATGGCACAAAGAGATTTTAGTTCAAACGTTTCAAGGGAACAAGCAGGTCTAATCTTAGGTTATTCAGAAGCTCTGGCCCTCACTCATGTGAGGATCAC
>CAJDSM010101047.1:7540-26086 GCA_903981925.1 Ostrea lurida
GGGAGAAGGAGATCACTATATTTGTTAAATTGTTATTTGACTTGTAGATCTCTTGATAGGTATGTTCGCGATGATGCATGTATGTTGGGTAGCCTTGTGATATTTCTATGTCTAGCTAAATTGTACGTGTAAGCCTTGTGGTATTTCTTTGAGACACATGCTCTTGAATATTTCGCTGAGAAATAAAGATTGA
Source organism: Ostrea lurida (assembly GCA_903981925.1). Taxonomy (NCBI): domain Eukaryota; kingdom Metazoa; phylum Mollusca; class Bivalvia; order Ostreida; family Ostreidae; genus Ostrea; species Ostrea lurida. The sequence continues at coordinate 7,734 of CAJDSM010101047.1, forward strand.
CTATATACTCATGGCATTTTTTTATTTTTGTTTTCTTTTTAACTCTATGAAAATAATAAATAATCTTGCTTACATACCGCTAAAATACACTCGCCCTTTCTATTATTAAGCGTTGAAGCAACGAAATTAACACTTATAGTCTCCACAAATAAACTATGGTTGTTCGCTTGTGTCATTAAAATGTCTAAATTATTGTGTATGTCTTGTTTGTCAATAAAAATTGAGCAAGGAACCTGTAGACATGCTTGATCCCACGCCTCGCTGCAAAATTGTAGCTCTCTCGGAAAAAAGTAACCCCTGTTTAACAGACCGGTTCTGTCAACATATTTTTTTTTTCCGGAGAGCTACAGATTTGCAGCTTGCCACGCTACTCGATGTTCAAAGGGTACAGTTCCCATGAATATGCTACAAAATACTACATATGTATTATATTGACTATAGTATATCTAACACACCTTGCCGATTAACGGTAAATGAAAAAAAAATCATGGTGGTATGCGGCAACGGAGTCGTTACAATAAGAAAAGCGTGGACTTGTGGAATCCACGGGTGTCATAAATAATACATTGAATTTTGCACGGTTACGGGGTTATCTTCGCAGTACATTAAACTGGCATGACGAGTTAGCTAAAATCTACCGAAATCCCAGAAGGCTCATTCGACTTCGAAATTCAAAATCCGATTAAGCCTTCTTGGGCTTTCATAGATTTAAAACTGATTTCCCTGAAAATTCTTATATATCCAGACTAAAATTTCTGCGTCTATAACAAAACGAATATCGAATTTACGCATATATAGCGAAGTAAATTCCCTATTTTCTTTTCAAATTAAAAATGAAGTGGAAAGCAACTTTTGCGAACGTTTTTTCTCTTCACTGCAAACTCGTTGCTATTTATTTAAAGTCATTTTTCTTTGTTTATACGATCTACGGTCTCACTTAAAACTTTCAAAATTGACAGTCAATAGGTACTATATAAGGTGTTGAAAACTAACATCTTAAAACAATATGGTCCAGATCTCATGCTTCATCTCCTTGTGTGCGTATAGTTCAATAAAACATGCAAGACGAATCAGACATGGAATGACTGCTGTTGTGTCCTTGTATTTCTAGTTCACTGGGATATATTGAATCGACTACTGACGGAAAATCATTATTTATTGATAATATACCGAGGTGTCCATATAGTCGTGGACAAAGTTGATAATTCGTTAATTTGTTGGAAAAATTGTATTAATTTTCTTTTCTGATTTATTTTAGGCATCATTTTGTTACCTACTGTTGTCCAAAATTTCATAAAATGTATCTTTTATATTAACGATGAAAATAAAACACCTTATGATCATACCGTCGGCGGCACAAATCATACGTTATCAGCGTTCTTTTTCAAGTACTGTCCGATGCGCGATGCATTTTTCATGTCGATTTCACCTTTTTGTCAAACACAGCTTTCAAAACACGCCGTTCAGAGACGAAGGTTGAATCCTCAATGCTCCTCTAATATATCCTTCCAAATCAATGTTTGCCCTCAGCTGACTTTCAAAAGTGGAAATAAGCAAAGCGTGCGGTGGCGATATAAAGTCTAGGGAGTGAGGTGGGTGTCGAAGTCGATAACCCGATTCTATCATCTATTTCGGCGATGGTATGCGCAGGGGCTTGTAAATGATGATGAATAATTTTGCAATGTCACTTTTGCTAACATGTCTTGTGATTAAATGATCCGTTCAATCTCCCGTTTGTCTGAGTTATCTCGTGCGACAATGTCGTGGTTGCCGTTATTTGAGAAAAAAAGAATCATCTACACAGCGTTGTTTCAAAGGACGTAATTTGCTCTCTGCCATTCCAAGACGTTCTTGTGGCTTGAAAACCTAGGTATATTAGCAAAAACATCATAGATTCTGTTGATAATAAATTCGACATGTGATAGATCTATTATGAATTCTATATATTTTCAAATCTAACGATGGTGGATAATATATAAATGTTTATTAATTTTGGTACGGGAGCCAACATAGCTTTGAGCACTCCCGGGGAATCTGAAATAGCATATTTATTTGTTATGATATTTATTTTAAATTTTATTACTTTTGCTTGATGTTAGTTAAGTTATTAATGTAAAATATCTTTTGTATCTGACGCGTAGTTTTTGGAATTACACAGTCCACGACTTTTTGGGACAACCCTCGTATGTTAAAAATTTGAATAATATTTCTTTTCAAAAACTAGATGGCTTTTCTTTCTCTATAGATATAGTTTAATAAGAAATTCGCAAGTAAGGGAATTGCGAATTCGCCATAAAGATATGATAGGCGAATTACTCTTAGATGAAATTTTTATGGAAAGTTCTACAGGAAATTCGCAAATATCAGAGTTTTATGTGTATATTATATCTATAGAGAATCGATGTCCGTCAACAACTGTTCAGAGAGTAACTATACCATTGTTTAATTTATTCGTATCAAAGAATAAAATGATCAATAATCCTACAGCAACAAATCAACATTTTGTATGAGAAGCTGGGTCCATTAATAATATTGAATCATACAATTAGCAATAATGCTACTTTTGCTGGACGGTTGAAACCTTTCGACATTATGTTTGTTTATAGCCAATTTTTTGCGTATGAGAATCAGTTGAGATACGGTAACACCAAATGCGCAGGTGATAGACATGCCAACTCGACAGCTGGTGCATAGTTTAAAAGAGCTAAGTGTAAAATAAGATGTATTACTATCTAGACAGAAACTGGCCATTCTACGATACAAAGTCGGGGAAGATCGGATTATACGACAGCCCAGAAACTCATTCGACATTCGAACATTTCAAATCCGAAATTGAAATCCCTTGATCCCGAATTCCCAAATCGAGATTCAATAATTCATAAAGATTCATACTTCAAATTTCCCCTCTGTAAGTTAATAGACTAAGGTTGTGGTTTTGCGCGTGAAAATATCACAGTTAAGGGGGAAATGAAGTATATTGGAAAGGGTACGTTGTAGAAAACAAGTTGAAAGGGCAGTTTTTTTGGTTTACAACGTGCATATGGGTAAAATTAGTTCATGAGGAAATCAATTTATTGTATTTTCATGGATTGCATGTGTTACATGATCAGAAACTTTACTTAAGGGGGAAGGTAATTTCCGATGAAAATACAACGGAGAATATTTCTCCTTATCATTTTTGAATTGGTTGACACTATGGGATAATTAGTTTTGAATCCTTTCAGATATCTTGGATTGTTTACAGAATGTTCGGATCCTTGAGCCTATTATATCAGATATGTCTAGAAATTGAATGTGGCCATCTGGAGAGCTTTACGATACTACCGAAGCTATGAACCGTACATTCGCGAGAATTATATTGCTGTTTATCAAGCTGCAGTAGCTAGTACATAGTGATATGAGTTATCGATGGCATGTATAAGTAGCAGGTCATTCTTTAATAACATTCAGGTGTCGCATGTTGGAATACTTTCACTTGAGATATGCCACACACCTTAGCTCCAGTCCAGTGAATGGACCTTGACTATACGAAAGCCTGCTTCAAATTTGGTTGTATGTGCTATATTTGGCATTAGGTCATTTAAGAGTTATCCAAAGGACAAACAACTTACACAGGTATTTTATTCCCAATACGTGATTGTGATATTAGGGAATAAGATTTGTACATTGGTGTAAATGTAATGATATGTTCATTCCTTGTGGAAATTATTTTAAAATTACTGGATTAGAAACTTGGTTGTATTTCGGAAGATTTATCCCCTATCCAATAATGTATTTGTTTCTTAAAACACACTTTAGGTAGAATAATTAATAGACTAGGAATATAGAGGATTGTGATGATCTGTCGATACTAGAGTGTGAGACAGACGCTTAGAGAAAATTACTCAGACAGTGCTCGTACTAATACGTAAATTCTCTCAGTCTAATGTCTGCATGCTGTTAAGGATTAAGAAGGACGTATATCATAGTGTGTTATTCTATCAACACTATTTCTAGATTTTTTGACACATATTTCTCAATAGACGCTCATCAAAGTCGAGTCGTAACCATAACCGCCAATCCTAATTCGGTCAGTTATCTCTGATCCTTCTCTTGATACGCCTAGCCTCACGTAGGAGTAAGTGGTAATCATTGCCAGCTTTCGTTTGCTATTCTGCCTGGTCAGGGGCATTTATACCTTCATAATATCGGTGGTTCTAATCGCTTGTGGGCAGTTTTTATGTCCCTGTTACAGAATTCTTATCAGTTTTCACCGTGCTTAGTAGTGTTGGCAGTCCCTGGAACGATCGGCTGTTTCAAGGAAAACGAAGTACGCCATGTTACGTCATCAGTTTGGAGTAGTGTGGGCTTGTATGGATATCTGCGTTTGTTTAGTCCCACCACGGAGCTGATGTGAGGATACCACTTACTCCTACTGTGAGGTCGCTAATCGAAAGACAAATAACGAGATTATGATGGCGGTTTGCTCGGACGGACTTACTCTTGAGAAATATGGTCAAAACAGATAAGTTGATGAGAACAACTATTGATGATACGCCTAATCCTACAGCTGCAATATACGTGGGGAATGGTTGTACAGCCGTCTGGTTTCTAGCTTCTGTGTCACACTCTGTGCAGTTATCCATCCTCTATTATCTATCATTAATTCAACCTAAGGAAGAAGACATAATTATGGATATCTTCCATGACACCAAGTTTTAAAGTACTTTTAAAATAATTCACAAGAATGGACTTCATACATGTATACAATTTACAAGTCTTACCCTAATATCACAATCACTATTGAATAAATACCTGTGTAAGTCTGGTATGTCCTGATTAACTCTAAATGATAATTCCTGTACCACCATACAACCATTACAGGCTGTATAGTAAGGCCATCAACTGAGAAGGGTGTGGCATATCAGAGTGAAAGTATCCATGGCGACACTGAATGTTATAGTACATGTACATGTATATGCATGCAATAAACTCAAATATGTACTAGTACAGCGAAAACAGATAAAGCGAATGTACGGTTATAGCTTCGTAGTACGAAAGCCCAGAAGGCTCATTCAACATTCGAAATTCAGAATCCGAAATTCGAAATCCAAGATTCGAGATTCAATATCCATATCAACCAATCAAAATAAAGGATATTCCGTTGTATTTTATGGAATTACTTCCCCTTAAGTAAGTTTCTGATTATGTAAAATGAATACATGAAATACAATAAATTGATTTCCTCATGATACTAATGTACCCATATGCACGTGAAACCAAAAAACTGCCCTTTCAACTTGTTTTCTACAACGTACCCTTTCCAGTATACTTCATTTCCCCCTGTAACCTGTAGTATTTTCACGCGCAAAACCACAAGCGCTTAGGTCTATTAACTACAGAGGAAATTTGAAGTATGAAGTCTTTATTTTGAATTATTGAATCTCGAATTTGGAATTCGGATCAGGGATTTCGAATTTCGGATTTTGAATTTCGAATGTCGAATGAGCTTTCTGGGCTTTCGTAGTAATCCGATCTTCCCCGACTTTGTATCGTAGAATGGCCAGTTCTGTCTAGATAGTAATCATTCTTATTTACACTTAGCTCTTTTAACTTGCACCAGTGTCGAGTTCATGTCTATCACCTGCGCATGGTGTTACGTATCTCAACTGATTTCATACGCAAAAAAATGGCTATAAACAAACAAGTTAATGTCGAAGGGTTTCAACCGTCAGCAAAAGTAAGCATTTTGCTAATTGTATGATCATTATAATGACCCAGCTTGCTCATACAAAATGGTTGATTTGTTGCTGTAGGATTTATTGTCATTTTATTCTTTGATACGAATAAATTAACAATGGGGTATAGTTACTCTCTGACAGCTTGTTGACGGAATCGTTTCTCTATAGATATATATACACATAAAACTCTGATATTGCGAATTTCTGTAGACTTTCCATAAAAATTTCATCTAAGAGTAATTCGCTATATCTTTATGGCGAATTCGCAATTCCCTTACTGCGAATTCGTTATTAAACTGATATCTATAGAGAAAGAAAAGCCTCTAGTTTTGAAAAGAAATATTTTATTCAAATTTATACATACGAGGGTTGTCCCAAAAAGTCGTGGACTGTGTTAATTTCCAAACTACGCGTCAGATACAAAATATATTTTTACATTAATAACTTTAACTTACATCAAGCAAAAGTATAAAATTTAAAATAAATATCATAACAAATAAATGAGCTATTTCAGATTACCGGGAGTGCTCTATAAGCCATGTTGGCTCACGTACAAAGTTAAGTAAACATTTTATATGATCCACCAGCGTTAGATGAAAATATATAGATTCATAATAGATCTATCACATTCGAATTTATATCAACAGAATCTATGATGTTTTCTGCCTAATATACTAGGTTTTCAAGCACAAGACGTCTTGAATGGCAGAGAAATTACGTCCTTTGAAAACGGCTGTGTAATGATTCTTTTTTTCTCAATATAACGGCAACCACGACATTGTCGCACAGATAACTCAGACAAAACGGGAGATTGAACGGACATTAGATCACAGACATGTTAGCAAAAGATGACATTGCAAATATTATTCATCATCATTACAATGCCCCTGCGCATACATCGGCCGAAATAGATGTAGAACTCGGGGGTTATCGGACTTCCGACACCCACCTCACTCCCTAGACTTATATGCCACCGCACGGCTTTGCCTATTTCCCACTTTTGAAAGTCAGCTTGAGGGGGCAAACATTTGATTTGGAAGGATATATTAGAGGAGCAGTGAGGAATTTCAACTTGTCTCTGAATCAGGCGTGGTTTGAAAGTGTGTTTGACAAATAGGTGAAACGACATGAAAAATGCATCGCGCATCGGGGACAGTACTTTGAAAAAGAACGCTGATAACGTCATGATTTGTGCGCCGACAGGTATGATCATAGGTGTTTTATTTTTATGTTAATATTAAAAGATACATTTTGATGAAATTTTGTACAAAGTAGTAACAAATGATGCTAATAAATCAGAAAAGAAAATTAATACAATTTTCCAACAAATTAACGAATTATCAACTTTGTCCACGACTATATGGGACAACCCTCGTATATATCAATAATAATGATTTTCCGTCATATGTCGATTCAATATATCCCAGTGAACTAGAAATAAAGGACACAACAGAGTCTTCCATGTCTGATTCGTCCTTGCATGTTTTATTGAACTATACGCACACCAAGGAGATTGAAGCATGAGTATCTGGACCATATTGTTTTAATGATGTTAGTTTTTCACACCTTATATAGTACATGACTGCTCAATTGAAAGTTTTAAGTGTAGATCGTAGATCGTATAAACAAAGAAAATGACTTTTAAATAAATAGCAACGAGTTTGAGTAAGAGAAAAACGTTCGCTAAAAGTTGCTTTCACTTTCATTTTTAATTGAAAAGAAATAGGGATTTACTTCGCTATATATGCGTAAATTTGCGATATTCGTGTTTGTTATAGACGCAGAATTTTAGTCTAGGATATATAAGGAATTTTCAGGGGAAATCAGTTTTAAATCTATGAAAGCCCAGAAGGCTTAATCGGATTTTGAATTTCGAATGTCGAATGAGCCTTCTGGGATTTCGTAGATTTTAGCTAACTGGTCATGCAGTTTAATGTACTGCGAAGAGTAACCCCGTCCGTGCAAAATTCAATGTAATTTTTTATGACACCCGTGGATTCACAAGTCCACGCTTTTCTTCATTTGTAACGACTCCCGTGCCGCATACCACCCCATGATTTTTTTTTCAATTTACCGTTAATCGCAAGGTGTGTTAGATATACTAGTAGGTATATAATACATATGTAGTTATTTTGTAGCATATTATGGAACTGTACCCTTTGAACATCGAGTAGGGCGTGGGCAAGCTGCAAATCTGTAGCTCTCCGGAAAAAAAAATATGTTGACAGACCGGTCTGTTAACATATTTTTTCCGGAGAGCTACAATTTTGCAGCGAGGCGTGGGCATCAAGCATGGTTCTACAGGTCCTTGCGAATTTTATTGACAAACAGAATACACAATAATTTAGACATTTTAATGACACAAGCGAACAACCATATGTTTATTTGTGGAGATATAAGTGTTAATTTCGTTGTTCAACGCTTGATAATAGAAAGGGCGAGTGTATTGTAGCGGTATTTAAGCAAGATATTTATTATTGTTCTAGAGTTAAAAGAAAACAGAAAATAAAAAAATGCCAGTGAGTATATATCAATCTTTATTTCTCACGAAAATATTTCAAGACATGTCTCAAAGAAATACCACAAGGCTACACGTACATGTAGTAGACATAGAAATATCACAAGGCTACCAAATACATGCATCATCGCGAACATACCTATCAAGAGGCATCTACAAGTCAAATAACAATTTAACAAATATAGTGGATTCCAGTAGGGAGTTTAATGAAAAAAAATATTAGAAGGGTTTACAAAATCACACCTATGTATAATTTGGTCTGGGATGGTGGAGGTATCGAAATGAAGAGGTGTATTATATGTTAGGAAAAAAATCAATAGATGATGCTAATGAGTAATCAACTTCTGGTATCTGTAACTTGAAATTTTATAGATTTAAAGATCTGTAGTAGGGTAATATCATGTCCTAATCCATTGGATTAGCCATATAGACGAGTAATGTTGTGTCCTAACCCACTGGAACAAGATTACTGATAACTGATATGCATATACTGGGGTTACATCTTGAAATTCTTTCTGGCATGCTGCTTCCAAATCACTAGAATATGTCAACGTGTGAATATCAGTTTCCTGAATATTCCCAGACATCAATTAATGTTTGGTGACATCTAATTATCAAAAAGATTAATTTACGAAATATAACGCTGCAATTTCATCGACACACAGTGAGGTACCCGGATATCAGCGTCGTTTCGGATTCTTGCGTTTCCTGCTCGGTTTGTACGTGATTATCCCCCTTGCTTTCGTTGCCTCCTCTCAGCAAGACTCGTACTCTTCTCCTTGTTTCTGGAGCTAATTAGGAAACATAGCTATAATATTGTACAACTGCCAGCCATCTGATGCTCACAGTGTTATATAAATAAGCTACATGAGAACAAACTAGATAGATCGTATTTCGTCTCAGTTTCAAAAATAAGATTTAATTGGATATGTTTCAAACACAGAATTATGTAATAATACCCTAAAATATTGAGCATCTAATGTGTGATTTCAGGAACCTCGTCAATCTGATGAACAGCGCGGCCATGTACAGCAGATTCATATTCTGGGCAGCTGCTCTGGTAAGTTTTGTAATGATACTTATCTTATTGTCAAATGAACGTGTGCCCTCGTGTCACGTGGATAAGAGAATGAATGATAATTGTAAGCATCATTTTAAAGTGCATTGTTTTACACGTACATGATTTTTTCATGTACGAAGAGTATTCCTGTGTTGCTATGATTAATTACAACCCTCACCTACGGCCATGGACATTAAATAGGCTTCGCCACGGGTTCTATGGAATTGAACAACCCGACATATTTCCATAGACAGTCAGAAACAAACCTTATAAGTGACGCGTTTCATTCAATTACAAAGCGACATTCTAGTCTGAAGCAAATTAAAGATTGTTTGGCGACGTCGTTTGAGCGGTTTTGATAAATGCAAATATTTACGTCAGTTTGTATCATGAAGTTTTTTTTAATTCACTGCAAAATGAAAAACACATTGTCCTTATTGGAAAGTTCGGATAATCCTGTGGCCATTGTTGGCCTTCCAGACGATTTGGAAATGTTCTGATACAAAATAAACATGATGGTGTTTTAATATGCACATACATGAATTTGTTTTGTCAATCATTGTCTCGAAAAGGTTAAATATTGTATTCGTAAGAAAAAGCTGCTTTTGCTATTATTCTATTGTACTTTCTTAATTTCTTGATCAATCTTTTTAAAAATCAAATTGTATTGATACATGTAGTGGAGCTGTGGTAGAGTTACCTCTCTTGATCACGCAAGTTAAGCAACAGCGAGCTTGTTCAACATCTGGATAGCTAAGCAAGACACCCAAAAGAAAACGCACACCAAGTACGCAGTTCAAATGTCTTCACCAAGTCTAAAATACAAATGCACAGTTCGCCCATGACAAAGAAACGCACACTAAGTACGTACAAAATACAATGTATAAAATGCAAACACACAGTTCGCGCGCGACAAAGAAACGCATACCAAGTACATACAAAATATAAAATGCAAACATACAATTCGAAACGCAGAAAAGGTACGTATAGAAATACGAGGAGTGTTCCAAAATGTCTTTTCACCTTCTTCGCCTGAAAATCCTGTAAATATTTTGCTGAAAACTACATTGACACGTTAAATTGATCTTTGAACCGTAGTGGAAGAAAATTTCACTGACTTAGCTACAATGTACATTGCTTTATAACGTATTCATTACACTATATTCAAAATGACTGGAAAAAGAGCAAACAATGCACTTTCAAGAAATTAGGGCCTATATAAAAGGTAGGTCCTAACTTGACATCAAACCCGTACATCTATATTCATCGTGAGGTATGTGATATATATGGGAATGATCAAATGTCTGATTGGTCTGTTTGTAGGTGGGTTGCTACCGGTAATTTAAAACAGGTTACGAACACCTCAAAGATGCTGCTCGCCAAGGTCTCCCTGCAACAGTTACAACCAATATCATTATACCTCATATAAAGAATCACTGGTAAAATGGAATCTGATTGGCCGAGAAGGTCACGTGGCCGTCCTGTTTACCGTGCAACAAAGAAATGGCCTACTTCGATTGGGAAACCCGTGTAAACTCGGGTTCATTTTAATGGACGTCATGGGCATGCGTACACGAATTTTGAATCGAACGTGTTAACTTACTCGAGATTTGAATCGAAGGTAAATAAATGGCGACGCCGGGTACCTCCACCGTTTTATGTGATGTGAAAGTGAGAAAAATTACATTAGCCATTCCATTTTAAAAACCTCTCTTCCTATTACCAGATATCGTAAAAACTTAAAAATTAGGTAAACACAAAGTTACACTCACCGATTTTCACCTTTCCCCGCCATCGTTGTGACGTAAAATACCGCCATTACCCGATTAAATGTGGGTCGGACCTAGGATTCCTCGGATAATGTTAAAAGGTCATTTTCGTGACGTTTCAGATTTACTTGCTCCATTTTATTCATCCTCGAGTTAAATCGGGTTGTTCCACCCTTTCGGATACCTCTTGTTTCACTTTCGTTTTTCTAGTAAGTGTTCTGAATGACGCAGACGACAACAAACAAGGCAAGGCTTTTGATTTTATGCAATTTACTTGATTAGGTATAGTAAACAATTCATTGCACAAATGTTCCGGAGATATGGAGATTTCTTCACCCACGAAATATCATATTCCCCTCGGGAATTGCCCTCGGGGAAGAAAGAAAGAAAGAAAGATAGATAGATAGATAGATAGATAGATTTGTCCCAGTTTGACACTGCTTACGCACTCACACATTTGGTTTATTTTTTTTTGGGGGGGTGCGTGCGTGCCCGTGGCTTTTATATAATAATACATGTAAGGTATATTTTCTAGATAGTCGGCAGTTATGGTAAATGGAACATTGGATTCACGGAAACCCATCCCAATACCCGTCTACCCAATGACTATGTTGTGTACACGGGCGAGGAGGAAATAAGGAATATAATTTCGTCGCACAAAGAATTTGTTCTGAATTACACACAAGGTATCAAGGATGACTTTGCAAAATTTCTTATTAGCAGTTTCATGATACACTGTCCAAATATTCCGCTCTGTTATGACGACGGCAGATTTTACAAGCATTATTCTTTTTATTCTGGGAGAGAGAAAGAATTCCCTGCTTGTCAGCCATGCAGCTGTGCAGACGACTGTGAAAGGAAACATGAATGTTGCATATCCCGATATATCTCACAAAGGAATACGACTGCCACTGAAGGCGATCATATAAATTCACAACCAGAAAGAAGTATGGCGCCACTGTCTTGTAAGAGAACACAAGTCGGTCCATTGAAATTTGAAAGTGTACGGTTGCCCATAGCTAGACATTGGATTATCACACAATGCCCAAGTAGGCCTGGGTCTATCGTCTGGCGAAAATGTAGAAAATTTCTATCCACCGATGACTTGAGAAATGAAAAACTACACAGACCAGTGACGTCAGGAAAAACCAATGAAAGTTATCAAAACGAATACTGTGCAAAGTGCTTTGGAGAGAGGTTTGAGGACCTTTTCCCATGGAAGAGAGCTCGATTCAAGAACATGAACAAAGAAAACAAGACGACCGGGGATTATTTTCTGAGCGCTTACAACGGAGAATCCATGCTAAGTTATGAACCCCCAACGTTATTCAAAAATCGTGTACAATGCATACCGCCAACGATAAAAAAGTGTAATACATCGGGATTGTGGGATCGATACGACGAGAGATTAGTATGGGCATGTGAAAAAATACCGTTTAAAATTCTGTTTTTTGTAGTTGACGGCGACATATATAAAAATGTATTTTGTTTTTTATGCAACCATCCCATATTTGACAACATGTTTTATTTTGCGAGCTCTAATTATTCCAATTTTGTGCATCAACCACTTGCACCGATGATTGGCGTATATGCTGAACTGTTAAGATTTTCAAAACCAATGGAGATGCGTGATTACAGGATAGAAAGCAGATGTCAAAATGAAGAGATCTTCAGCCCGATATCAGTAAGTATTACACAAGATACTGGGCGCATACCCGGTGTGACCAGTTAACAAGCGATGATTACTCTTACTACGCACCTTACTACACTTTTAGCGTGTATAGGGGTCCATGTTTATTTTTGATTTAATTCTGTTGGAATTATACGACGGATCACTGTTTGGTATTTTCATGGTTTTATTACAGATCATACAAAATTTACATTTAGATACTAACATACTTTCAGAACTAATTTAACATCTACAACAGTTCACATGCTTACATTTCTATGTCACTGCATCGTCATAAAATTTTGGTCCATTTTCGTATCTAAATGTCAAGTTAAGGTCACAAGGAAAAAGGTGAGCTATTGAAGGTGCACAATACAATAAGGCGAAGTTAACATTGTGTCAAACGTAATCATAATCCAAAAAAACATATACAAAATCGAGTGTAGGGCAACACGGACCTCCGACAAAGGCGAAGGTAGGATCAGGTGCCATGGAGGAGTAAGCATCCTCTGCTGATCGGTCACACCCGCCGTGAGCCCTTAGTCGAAATAAAGTAAACGGGACTACCTAGTAGGAAAATGACAGTCTAACAAAGGGTATGAAACAAATCAGTCAACATATGACTTAGTGATAATTTGTAATCGCAAACAAGGCCATTATAACGACCGTAGAAATTGCAAAATGATGACTTTAAACGAGATTCGTTTTAATTTGTACCCATTGCACTCCCAACAAGCTGTTGGAAGACCTTATCACCAAACCCGACGCGTTTTATCCATTTTGAAATCTAGCATATCGTGTTGCCGTCGATATAATCTATCAAATAGAAACACTTCGTCACCAAATACAAAGCTCCTCTGAAACCTTACGTTTTAGATTGGTGATATCAGATCGTCATTTTCAACTATATTCGCATCAACAACAATGAGAAGCTGAACTATAGCTGAAGGAAGAATAGTAATATCGAGGAGGATTTATTAATGATTGTCTATGTCTAGATACTGTAAACTTAGAAATTGAAAAGTTTGTATATAGTAATAGATAAGTATTTACGGGAAATGGACTTGAATTTTCTTCATGATGGACCTTACGGTTCAAATCTAACACCAAAAAAATTGGTTAACTAGACGACATATATTCCTTATTATCAAATGTTTTATTGAAAACTTTAAAAACGTTTACTTTGTTTCGACTACAGGCTCAAGGCGGGGGGTTGTGCACCGGTCAGCAGAGGATGCTTACTCCTCCATGGCACCTGATCCTGCTTCGCTTTTGTCGAAGGTCCGTGTTGCCCTACACTCGATTTTGTATGTCTTTTTTGGCGAGGCTATTGATTACGAATTTAATGACATTATACTAATATCCGCCATTTTTATTATAAAGTCATTCTATTCGCCCAGTCATTTAGTAACGATAAATAAGTGGCGAATTCCTAGGATTTTCAAATTGTGAACTAAACCTCGCACGCTGACCTCTTCTTTAGGTTAATTTCTTGCGCACATGCGCAGAGAAGTTGTATGGATTTCCCATTCATACATATTCACGAGAAAAGGAGCGAGCCGCAATTAAATTCTACGCTCATTTATTACGCAATTAGATGGTTTCATTTTATAAAAATTGCTGCAAAGGTTTATTTTATTTGGTTTGAGGCACAGGTAAACTCAAATCATTTTTCTACACCCGCAAAAAATAAATATTATGGCAGCCTGTATATCTTAAAAAAAATTTATACTCATTTGTTTCAGAAACAATGCCTCCCCGTGGTTTGCGATTTTGGATACGTTCAACAGGGTCCCAAATGCCAAGCAATTTCATCTAGTCTGACCGAGACTGTAGTGAGTGCCTATGCTGCAATTTGCACAAAAAATTCTCATGATTCGGTTTTATTTCATAAAATGAGGACAAATGATGAAGGTTTATTTCGTGACATCAAGAGACATGTAAATGAGCATATGCTGTTGCACAATGTCCCCCCATCTTTTGTGCTTTACTACACAGTGATGGCTAACTCAGATGAAATATGTTGCCCACTTAAGATGTTCTTTTACCCTGGCAAGTTAGTAAACACTGTCGTTGTGAAAAATTTTTATTTAACGTTTTTGAAAAATATGTCATTCATTGATAAGTTTGCATTACGACATACACAATTTAGATTGTTGGGTGGATATGGTTATTTGAATTTTGAACTTGCTTATTTGAAAGATGTATTTGCAAAACAAAGTTTCTACCTTGAGGAGAAATTTCATCTTACAGATCAGAGTCACTGTCCTCGAATACATTTACCCAATAGTTATCACATTAACTTCACTCTACTTGAGGTTTGTATTGCCGAGTACGATGTATGCTTTGAGAGCCATCTTGTGACAGTGGATCATGGTGCTATATTTTTGTGTTTGGATTTATACCAGCACATAATAAGTGAATATGTCAGGAAGTTAAATGATGATGTATCTTCAGAGACATACCTATCCGTTGCGTCTCTGTCTGTCTCGTCATTCTGTTGTTTCCTTACGGTAACAAAATATCTCGCCATTCACAATACATTTCCCATTTCTTTGAAGCTGAAAATGGTATTATCATTCTCCCTCTTTTTGGCCAATACATTCTATACCTCTACTGGATTTTTCTCCTCACGTTATCAATTCTGCATGACATTTGGCATAATTTCCCATTATCTTTGGCTGTTGGTCCTAGGTTTCATGTCTCTGTTGTCCTTCGATCTATTTATTTCCATATTTAAACCCTTTAAACCGAGAATGAATAGTACTTTCTTGGCTTATATCATATCAAATTTAACACTTTGTATGCTTGTCGTTGCGATACATATTCAAATAAGTTTTCAGACAAGTGGGGGATTAAGTCTTGGTTATTCAAAAACAACTTGCTTTATCGAAAACAGAGAACTTAAGTTTTTTACTTTAGTACTTCCGGTAGGATTGATGGTTTTCCTGAACACTGCTTTTCTTATAGCGACGGTATACTGGATTAAAAAGGGTATAATTGAGTCGAAGTCTCGAGAAAAACTTCTTCTGAAAGTAGTCCTTAAGCTATCGAGTGTTACAGGAGTGGCGTGGGTTTTTGCATTCCTGTACGAATTGCTTGATGAACCTTTTTTTGTGCATGCTCACTGCATTTTCAGCGGATGCATTGGCGTGTTCATCTTTTTCTCATTTTGAAGTCAGACTTACGAAGCTTAGTTTTTGGATTCCAGAATTAGTTACTTCAAATATGCCAGTGCGAAGGTTTTTTTTTTCACTGTGTATTGATATATTGTATATATTTGTATCAATTTTAAGAATGTTGATTATGATATAACTTGGAAGAATACAGGCCACACATTTATCGCCTCCATTTTTGTCTACGTCATTGATGAACATTAACATATATTATAGCAATGAATATTCTATTGTAATCAGATGTTTCCTTTCCACGTTGTGCAGAAAATCGGAAAGATGGAGGTAAGAATATTGGTTGAAAAATATTTGCTATAACATATTTCGTCGTAGTACATACGGCACACTGTGTATGTATACAGTCGATTTCATTAGAAGTAAATTAGTATCTATAATTGTTCAGGTTGTAGTAGTGAATTAGTATTTGTTATTGTTCAGTTTGTAGTAGTAAATTAGTATCTGTTATTGTTCAGTTTGTAATTTTGCGTGCTGTATACATTTGTATTATCTGTGGAAGGAATAATGTATTATTATTATTATTTTACATTTGTGTATCTTAATCTATATTGCTTTAGTGGCATTGCCTCATTGTTGTTAATTATCTATTCTGTGGTGCTATTACCTCTAGCCATGCCACAGTATTTCAGTGACTTTCCTTGTTCATTCCCTTTTGACAAGCGTATAATTTACATTCGTTTGTGTGAGTTTTTCCCCCGCTTTTGAGGCATACTGCAAGACATATGGCTAGCTGAACTGATTTGCTAATACATCTTTGAAAGGTGCGTTGCTAACCAGAAGTGGACCACTGCAGCCTTAGTTTGGAATTAGAAATTAAATACAGTATTGAAACGTATGCTCTCAAGAACTAGTATAATACGTTAATATGGCGGACGGCGGATGCGATCGGTCGACAGGGAGTACTTGCTCCCCCTAGTCACCTGATTCCACCTCCGATGTATACAGGGGTCTGTGTTTGCCCAGCTCTTATCTTGTATTCTGTTTTGGACTTACGAGATCTATCACTGTTCGTTAGCTTTGCCTTTTCATACAGGTACCTCAACAGGTGGTAATCCATACCCTGTTGGTGCATTTATTCCATTTTCCAGAGGTACTGTATGAGAACACAAAAGTACTGAAGTCGGTAGATGCCAGGGTATAGAATTAATATATTTGATGTGGCGGCCGCCACTTATATCTGCGGACCGCCATATTAAATTAAAACTGGGCGGCCAGCCAGATAAATCTAAGTGGCGGCCGCCACTTAATTTAGCTGGCGGCCGCCCTTCGTTATCTGGCGGCGCCAGTTAATTTAAGTGGCGGACGCCACTTCTTTCTCTCATCTCTCTTCCCCTCTCTCTCTCTCTCTCACCAAAAATGTAAGTTCTGCAAGCCCTGTAAACATCTCTTCAATAAAAAAGTAATAATTATATATAAATGTTATACAATTAAAACTTTAGTTTTCCCCGCTGTTTATTTTGAATTTTTTTTAAAATCGTTCGGAGAACGCAAGCTACGGAACCGTAGGTGCCAGGGTATAGAATTAATATTTATTGGCAACCGCACTTAATTTAACTGGCGGCCGCTACTTATTATTCTGGCGGCGCGTACGGATATTATCTGGCGGCCGCATATAAATTAACTGGCGGCCGCAGATAAATTTAAGTGGCGGCCGAGCAGTTAAATTTAACTGGCGGCGCCACTTAATTTAGCTGGCGGCCGCCCTGTTAATCTGGCGGCCGCCAAGTTTAATTACGTGCGGACGCCACATAATTTATGTGGGCGGCCGCCAAGATAAATTAACTGGCGGCCGCTCACCTCTCTTCTCCTCTCTCTCTCTTCTCTCCCTCCTCTCCTCTCTCTCTCTCCATCCTCTCTCTCTCTCTCTTCTCCCCAAAATGATAGTTCTGGCAAGCCTGTAACACTCTCTTCATAAAAATGTATAATTTATATAATGTTATATTTAAAAGGCCAAGTGGTTATTTTTACCATAACTTACAATTTGTAATTTGGTTGTACTTAGAAATTTTCTAGTCCATACACTTTTTCTAATTTTGGTACCTACATGTATTTTGTATACGTCAGTTTGGTATTGTAATTACATGTATTGTATACATGTTTATTGTAATTTACATTATTTTGTTATACATGTTTTTATTGGAGATTAATGTATCTTTGTTATGCATGTTGTATTATTTACATGTATTTGTTATACAAGTTTATTGGAATTAAATGTATTTTTGTTTATATCATGTTTTGTATTCTTTGATAAAAATTTATCTCAGGTATTGAGTAAATTTTTTCGCAATTTCAGTCGGTTTTTGTGTTGTAAAATGAAGGAGGAAGGCATAAATAATGTTTTTTATAACAATTAACATTTTAGTTTTCTCCCCGCGTTATTTTTGAAATTTTTTTAAATCGTTCAGAGACACGAAGCTACACACGGC
>CAJDSM010101055.1:545-11760 GCA_903981925.1 Ostrea lurida
ATTGTACTAAGTCAGACACCCCACGCAATTGGGGCCTTCAGTCTTGATTAATCAAAGCCCTTACCGCCTCTCCCGTTGCAGGGTATCAGTCATGAAATGGCCCAGCGTTGCGCTCCTCCTCGTAATGGACCAAGAGAGAGGCAAAAAGGTCCTACCCCCCCCCCCCCCCCCCATTTTCCTCCAGATTATACCCCGATAGGACCTTTCTGTCCCCAAACATAAATCCAACTAATCTGGAAAAAAAAAGAGTACATATCACGAAATGCCATGGGGCTGCAATATCAGACATGTTCGGGTCCCTATTGAGAAGGGATGAAAAATGTTCCAAGAAGTGGGGTTGATCATCTAAAAAATGTATACAGGCCGAGAGTACTTTGAAGGCAGGCTTTCGTTCGGTGTAACAAATTAGGTAGCATGATCCAGTAGACCCAAGCAGACATGTTGAGATTTTTAAAGATGTCTTATGGTGTACTGGTTTAGGGCGAAGCTACATGTAATTGTAATAGTCACCAGTCATGAGATCTTGGGTCAAATGAGGAATAGTTGTCAAAAATGGGATGTTTGCTTTGAAAATGCACAATACCGGTACAGTACATATGCCTTGTACACCTGAAAATTCTGATGATTCATATTTTTCCTGGTTATGGAATATGACGCGCATGAACATGACCACCTGCATTTTGTAAAAATTCTCAATTCTAAACGCTTGAAAACTCATTGGTGCAACAATTTTGAAATCAGTTACAAGAGAATTATGAATATATTCATTTATCAAGAAACAAGCCATGGTTTTGTCAATATTTTCTTTAAAGAGTGTCATTAACAAACATACTTATTAATCACTATATTATTTTAAAATTTTTACAGTGTAGCGTGTGTTCGTGAGCAAAAGTCAAATACGACTCCTGGTAATCGTTCTGGCTTAGTACAACACTATCCTTGCATACTCCGAATTAAACTTGACACAACGATCTAACCATCAGCTCTAATGCCCTCACTTGTATCACACTAGCGCGTTTCTGCGTGATGATGCTCATAGTTATACTCGGAAGGACTAGGAAATACAGCTCGGATCAAAAGTACATAATGTGACAACTCTCCGGCACTTGCTTTAGGCACACATATACAACCTACATAAGATCCTCATATTAAAGGTCCTGACTATAGTTTTATTATTGTTTATACATCGTGCTCTAGAGGCCCGAGGGCTGTCGTTAGTACCTTAGGCAGGTCCAGACGGACCGATGCTGGAAGCGCTTTATATAACTATCTCCCGAAATTGGATTTCCACGAAGATAGACACGACACACACACACACACGCTCTCCTCAGGGCTCGGCCATGTATACCGCTACACTATAGTAGCACTCGATATGCAGATCAACCTATTAGGGTCCTCTCGAACAGAAGTCTGTAAAAAGACTGCTGGACGTGTGAGTGAGTGTGATTAGTTTCGCATAAGTTCAACTCTAAGTAAGTTTCTTACAATAGCGATGATCTAATTAAACAATATAGCGACTAAAGTGGTACATTCTGATGTGATTATTGCTGTCGAAGATATACAAGATTTTCATATCATATCCTGATGGATTCGTGGCTTATTCCACCTTGTAACTTAACAACGATAGACATCTGTATATACTGTGTATATATCTGTCACCACATTTACAATATTATCATGTCGATGTGGATGACGATGTGCCCTCAGAGGCGTGTTCGTGAGCTGCGTCACATGGATGTAATAGGATATATTGACAGAAAGTTAAGTGGATATTGACTCAGTATGCGTCTCAGTAAATTTTAGCTCTAAGACAAGATGACTTTGAGCATTATAATGAGCTGGCAAGCAAGCATGTGTGTGTTATCGATTAATTTGGACTGCGTCTTCCCATGTGATTGGTAGACATACTAGACTGTGATACTGTGGATAATAGGTGATCTGCGTCTTATTATCTACACAAAATCTCGTGTCGACAGCATACATACATAACATAACAACAGGCTCTTATCTAATCTTTTATGTGTGTCTTTATTCTTTTACGTCCCATCGTGTGTTTTTCAGTGCGTGTCGAGGCACGTTAATATGCACACAGAATATGTCTCAGACACACTCAGGCCTCCCAGTGCGCAGCCTTTTCGTCCGTGCACTTTCGTGCTTGAAATACTCTTTTAAAGTCATTTTCTCAGTGCTACACTACGAGTCGCAATCCCGCTCGGTAACAAAAAGCTCGTGCTCGTGTGTCGTGCTCTTCATGGAATAGTATATTTATTCTGTCGTCTGTACGCAGCCGTCATATTACAGTCCTATCCGAAAGTCTCTATAGAGCCACTAGTAAGTAATTTTCTGCACGACTTCCGGTATTTGTCGCATGACTGATACATAGGGTACCGTGTTGAACCCTGCAGCATAGAGTAAGTCTAAACTGATATTATGGTTTTAATTGTTCCCATGTTAACCTCACCACCAAATGTAGGATCGATATATATTAGACACTGGTTTTTCGAATGCATAGAATACAACTAGAATATAATGTATGAATTCCTAATCATTGAATTGAAAATAACCACATTCAAGATTGCATTGAGTGTGACATTTTAACGCTAAGTGGAACTGAAAGTTGCATTCAAATGATGACACATATCCTAGCATAGTTGTTCATGGCTTAGTTATACATTCTCAATACCATTCCGAATCGATATACTAGATCTTAGCTTTGTCGCGTGATAGTTACACATATTACAGAGCTGATATGTCGTTAGTTTCGAGACCCTGGCTACTGCTCTTTGCTCCCACAACAGATATCCGATCTAAATAGTAACCTAACAGACCGATGCATATGACCCAAAAATCTCATGAACTGCGTCACAGTATGGTGGACGGTACATATGAGCAAGCGAGCTCCATTATCTGGAAACTGAATAGATTGCCATAGTTCAATAAACAATTATATCATTACCGCTAATATTTACTCCGTACTGTAATGAATGGGGATCCTATGGAGAGGGTAGAAATACTGACAGTGTGATCTCTTCTACAGTTCTATATTTAGCGAATATTCGAATTCCAGATCCGATTGGCGAGAAGACAATACAAATTGTAAGATTTTTTGTTTACAAGTGTGTTGTTACTGCTATTAGGTTGCACAGTGTGCTTCTCAAGACCTCACAGCTCAAACCACACAACGTGCGCTGTCACCGCATATATATATACAAGAAAATTCATACTCACTGTAATATACAGCTCTCGAGATATTCAGCTGCAATAAATCTGTAAGGCTATTATTATACTCACTTCTAGCATACCGTTGTTGTGTGCCTCCCGAATGTTGTAATGGGATGGATATATCAGTGACTGTTCTCTTCTTCCTTTTCTATCGGGGGAGGGAGTGCCATATGGTGGCTGGCTTGATCAGCAGTACGAAATCTGTGTCTAGGTCGCGCAGAGCATTACGATAGCCTGGCCTATATCGTCTCTGATTCATGACAGCTCTTCCATGGCTCGAACATTTACCGCGGGGTGTATGACTCAACGACAGCTACATATACAACATTAATCCACCTTCTCGTATTCTTTTGACCATTCGCTACGCGACTGAGTGATGTAGATTATGGTACCCAGATATACTCACAGGGAATCATTCTCCGCGAAAGGATGGTAATAACAGTACTCTGTTACTGTGTACTCCCTCGAAAGCACTCATGCGACACACTCTTCAAATAAATAAGCAACAACAAACAGGATATGTTCACTCGAGTGTATACGTCAAGAGCGATAACTCGGCACGTCTTAGATGCATTTCAGTCGCGACTGTAAATCAGCCAAAGGGGGGGGGGAATTAGAGGTGAAGGCGAATCGACACTGGCTTCGCGAAGATGTCCGGAGAAGTGTGTTATTTAACGGATTCATATTATGACCAAAACGTTTTAGAATGCGTATCGAGTAGTATTTAAGGGGGATTTTATGAGGATTTACATTTTTTAGCTCACGCTGAACCGAAGGTGCAGATGAGTATTCTGGATCGCCTTGTAGTCCGGCGTCCGAGTCTGTCCGCTTCGTCTGTCCCCGTCTGTCTGTAACTTTTCAACATTTTCGACTTCTTCTCAAGAACCGCTGGGCCATAATTCAACCAACTTTTACAAAATTCATCCCTTGGGTGAAAGTGGCCTCGCGACAACGTTTTTCGTCCTTATTTGACAATAATATTGATCCCACGTCGCTCTCGTGATCCGAAAATGATATGCGCTCGATCAGGGCTTCCGGACTTAACTCCGATCTTACTTCTCAAGATTACTCACTCACGCGTGCGCCCAGATTATGCTGAAGGATATATTTATTATGCTGATAGCCTGTCTTGAGGACTACATTCGATAGCTGTATTAAAGGATGTTTAACGGTGACTTCCATTCTTCGCGAACCCACCAGAGGCCGATATATAGCCGTGAACACACTAATTTCTCGAGAACTTCTATCTCTCTAGCATCGATAGTACGATAGGAGGAATAAGTCCTCCTTTCAAGCGTGAAGCTACTCTCTCGTCGTTCACTGTTTGCCCCATTGGACCAGAAATGCTGACGATCGTCGTAGTTGACTTGCGGGTTGAACTCCTCCTCAGTGGGCCACTCTCATTCGTACGCTCTGGTTCAAGACGACATCATGACCCCACAGGGGGACTGCTGGCCTCAGGCGATAAGGTTTACATCCCAGCTTGCCTGAGTAGGCTTAAGATGATTCATTTACTTCAACAGCGAACACCATGCATACACACGATAGACCGACGTTGGCCGCTTAAACATATGAAATCTTTCGTGATTATAGATCTCGTGAGTGCTCGTGTGTTTAGGCAATATCACATCGCCATCAGCATCTACTTCTCGTGACATTCGCGGCGCACGCCCCAATCAGGGATCAAGAGTGTTACATATATTACAATAGGGAAAATCTTTTAAAAAATCTTCTTCTCAAGAACCCTGGGCCAGAAAGCTGAATTACATGAAAGCTTTTCGTGATATATGGAGATTCAAGTTTCAAATCATGACCCCCGGGGTACGATGGGCCTCCACATAGGGGATCAAAGTTTCTTTGACATTATAACTCTTCAGCATACTTTGTATTTATCCCTACACAAATCTTCTTCTCAAGAACACTGGGACCAGAAAAGCTCAACTCATATCTGCGTCATGTTGATTCATCTCTACTGGAAACTGTGTGCAGGCAATTATCCCAGTAACCGCTGTAATGCGCGTTCCCCATCTGAGTCGTATACTTCGTGGCAGATTCACTTCTCGTGGTTGGCATATTGTCCCAGACACACTTGACCCCACGAGGTTACGATGGCTGATGTGTGCGCTCATATAGTTTTACATAGTTGATCGCGTGTGATATATTCTTTGAGATGGATCTTACCCATATCGCACGTACCTCCCTTGTAAAAATGTGTTTCTCGAAGAAACACTGGAGCCAGAGCAAGCTTGATACTATTTTTTGCCTAGGTGCAAGTGCGGCATCAACGAGGCTCGGTGAGTTAGTACCCGTGTCGAAATTTCAATAGCTACATTGCTCCTTTAGCTCACATAACGTACCTCCGATGTCACTCGCAATGGGAGCCCCCAAGGGGATATTCAGAAGATATCTGATTTGGTGGCGATCGTCGTTCTCGAACCTATAATGTGAGGCCTAGAAAAATCTTTCTCAGAACCTCTTCACTCAAGAATAACCTGCAGTATTATTTACGTGTGTGGATATCACAACGCATATAGTTTGATATAGTGTAGATTCAAGTTTGTTTCAAATCATGACCCCCGGGGTTAGCGATGGGCCCCAAAGGGGATTCTCTAGTAAGTGTGGTAAACCATTCAATTTCGCTTGCTACCAGACTCCGTCTGACGTACTATATGAAAATTCTTCATGCTCATACGCCGTGTCTCTGGTCCAGACCCTGTCAGTGTAGATATGACAGCTTCTCCTTCAATACCTACACTAGTGGCGAGTGTGTGTGTTGATTTAACGACATCATTACCCCCGGGGTTACGATGGTGGCCCTCAAATGACTCCATTACAATGTTTATCATTGAATTGTATCCCTTTCGCCACTTCTTATGCTAGAATTACGGTGTGTGGTGGTGCTCCTCTATACCTTCCCTGCTTGGACCACCTTAGAGTAGGCTGAATCCGTTTATGATATGGATAATGACTTACTGCTAGTTGGAATTCAAGCTTTGTTCAAAGCATGACCCCCGTGCTGTACCGATGGGGCCCCAATAGGATCGAAGTTACATTAGAATATAGGGAAAATCTTTTAAACTCTTCTTTTCAAACCAGTCTGGGCCAAGAACAAGCTGAAATGGTATATGAAGCTTCGTGGGATAATTATGTGGAGATTCAAGGGATTGTTTTCAATATCCGCAGCGCCCTCCACGGGCTTGAGGTGCGATAGGCCGGCACAACGCTGTGTAATTACCGATAGGTCTCGGGTCCTGTATAGTTACCAATGCGTGTGTACTGCTCGTGTGCCGAAGTCTGCTCTAGGATAGAACTAGGTTATAGGCGGATGTCTCCCTCGCTTCTGGTTTTTTATTCTGGATTGCTCGCTACACCGGAAGGACATATTTGGTCTGAAGGCTACACTGGAAATGCGATATAATATAATAGCGAGTTGATGTCCAGTATTTACTCATCCGAATAGCGGTGACAGTCAACTTCTAATTCCGCTGCGGTGACAGCGTGATATTGAAGTAACGGATATACATTTTAGTGAAAGCCCGCGTTATAATTCTTAGAGACATTATCTTTTATAATTAGTGCCTTATTTCAACAGTTTTTGATTGACAATTTGATTCTCATTTTTTAGTTCACATGAGCTGTAAGCTCACGAGTTTTGTGCGACCTCTGTTGTGTCGCGTTCGTGCCTGTTGAGACTTTTTCACATTCCTTACTTCTCCTGATACCACTGGGCCAAATTCATCCAAACGTGGTGAATTATTCTTGAGTGAAGGAAATTCAGTTTGATAAATGAATGTCCAGGCCCCCATCAAAGGGGAGATAATCCACGAAAATGCAAAATAGTGGTGGTTTCATTTAAAATCTCCTACAACAACTGGGCCAGAGATAGCTGAAATTATATGAAGCTGCCTGAATATATTATAGTGGAGATTCAAGTTGTTCAAATCATGACCCCCATGGGTAGGTAGCGCCAGGATATGAGATCAAAGTTGTGGCATGCAAAATATAGGAAATCATTAAAAATCTTCTCAAAACCATTGAACCAGACGGAGTAGATAATTATTGAAAGATATTCTATTTGACTTCTTAAAACAATAATAATTTCAGTTTTGATGTATTTTTTAAAAAAACAAACCCACATTTTTCCTTCCAGAATTTTGTTTTGTTGTTTGTTGTTGGGGTTTTTTTTTATTATTAAAGATAATAATAATTAAAAAAAATCCGTCCCATTTCCTCCGCCATAATCACAAACCAAGAATATTTACGAGGATCCATTATTTATTGTTAGCATCCTACTTGTGTAATTAATGTGTTACTTCATTGAGAATCGACATGGAGCATTATGTACACTCTATTTTAATAAATATCTTTGGAAATATGTTCAAAAAGTTTGAACCTTTTCAGTTCTGATGCAGAAATGATTTTGCACAAGCAGCAGGAATCAAGAATATACCAAAACAGAAAGAGCCTGAACAACATGGGTATGTTACTCTAACTTCTATCATTCAAACGTTTCAAACCATTGAAATGTATTACAAACTTGCTTTAGTTTTGATAGTGTAATTAACGATCAAGAAAACTATTTTCAAAGTATGACGATACAAATATACTAATGCATGTAGCCATTGATGCATGGGGTTCATCGGGTATACCCCCAACATGCGGGGTGTAAGCTACAGAAGCGACGATTTAGGTGGTTGATGTCAGTTTTTGCACAAAATCTCAATTTATGGATATTTTTTGCAGTAAAACGTATGGTTACGGAAGAAAGCAACATTTTAAAAGATCGGTAAAGTTAACTACTAGTAACCAGCTAGTAACTGGCTACTTAAAACGAGAAAAGCTGGCTACTAGTAACCAGCTATTTGAACAGGGAGAAGTTAGCTGCTGCTAGCCAGTAACTACATATAGTAGCCAGCTACTATAA
Source organism: Ostrea lurida (assembly GCA_903981925.1). Taxonomy (NCBI): domain Eukaryota; kingdom Metazoa; phylum Mollusca; class Bivalvia; order Ostreida; family Ostreidae; genus Ostrea; species Ostrea lurida. The sequence goes on from CAJDSM010101055.1 coordinate 8,692, forward strand.
GTGAGAAAAGTCAGCTACTAGACTAGTAGCCAGCTACTAAAGGTATAAAGGTTAAAATTACTCAAAGTCAGAAACGTGATAAAGGTTATCAGGATTGATTGCGATTTATCTATTGGGTTCATTTAGATCGACAAAAGTCACAGGCTTTGAATTTCTAAAGTTCAAGCTCATACAGTTTCCCAGTTACCTAACCTTTGCAATGCAAAATATGAATAAACTTTCCACCTCAATGTTTCATTTTTGAAAATCATACAGATTGAATGATCCATTCCAGGTACCAGGGAATTGAAAATACAACTGAAAACTTAATGAACTCGAAATTCATTGTAGATATCTGACGAATTTATTACTATGCATGTGTCGAGAAGAGATATCAAGTATCAGAATATCCCATTATTTACCTTAAGGAGCTGTGTGTTTCTAATAGATATCTGACTTATCTATGACTATACATACAACAGGAAGTGACATTGGGTGTCTCAGAATATGTCATCAATTTTCAGATATGACGCTTAATGAAATTAGCTATTAATACATTTTAATAGGTGGTACCGTCAAAATTTCAATATTATATGTAGTATGGATATCTAAGGGATCTCTGTCTTTGTACTAGATACATGCATCTGAATTTGTTTTACTATCCAAATAGTGTGGAGTGATAACGGGTGTCAGAATATGTTATCAATTTTCAGATATCACGCTTAATAAAATCAGCTTCTAATACTTTTTGATTGGGGATACCATGAAATTTCAATATTTGAATGGATATCTTAAGGAGCTGTCTGTTTTTAATACATATCTGACCTATCTTTCACTGTACATACAACAGGGAGTGATACTGAATGTCAGAATATGCCATGAATTTTCAGTTATCACGCTTGATGAAATCAGAGCTGTACTAACACATTTTGATTACTGGTACCGTCAAATTTCAATATTTGTGCGTGTACCTTATTAAAGGAGCTGTGTGTTTCTAATATATTTCTGACCTATATTTGACTGTAAATACAAGAAGGAGTGATATTGCCTGCCAGAATATGCCATGAATGTTCAGATATCACGCTTAATGAAATCAGCTACTAATACTGTACATTTTGATTACTGGCACTGTCAAATTTCAATAGTTGTGCGAATATCTTCAGGAGTTGTGTGTTTCTAATAGATATCACGCTTAATGACATCAGCTACTTATACATTTTGATTACTGGTACCTTTAAATTTCAATATTTGTGTGAATACCTTCAGGAGTTGTGTGTTTCTAATAGATATCTGACCTATCTTTAACTGTCCATACAACAGGGAGTGATATTGGGTGTCAGAATATGCCATGAATTTTTAGATATCACGCTTAATGAAATCGGCTATTAATACATTTTGATTAGTGGTACAGTCAATTTTCAGCATTTTTGTGGATACCTTAAGGAACTGTGTGTTGCTAATATATATCTGATCTATCTTTGACTATGCATACAACAGGAAGTGATATTGTGTCAGAATATGCCATGAATTTTCAAATGTCACGCTTAATGAAATCAGCTACTAATACATTTTGATTACTTGTGCCGTAAAATTTCTATATTTATGGAGAAACTTTAAGGAGCTGAGTGTTTCTAATATATATCTCACTCTAATATATACCTCACCTATATTCGACTGAACATACAACAAGAAGTGATATTAGGTGTCAGAATATGCCATGAAATCAACTACTAATACATATTTGTGCGAATATCATAAGAACCTGTGTGTTTCTTATAGATATCAGACGTATCTTTGACTGTACATTGAAGAGGGGTGATATTGAGTGTTAGAATATGCCATGAATTTTCAGATATCACACTTTATAAAATCAACTACTAATGCATTTTGATTACTGGTACGGTCAAATTTCAATATTTGTGTGGATACCTTAAGGAGCTGTGTGTTTTAATAGATATCTGACCTATCGTTGACTGTACATACAACAGGGAGTGATATTGGGTTTCAGAATATGTTATAAATTTTGAGATAGTACACTAAATGAAATCAGCTACTAATACATTTTGATTACTGGTACCGTCAAATTTCAATATTTGTCTTAAAGGGGCTGTGTGTTTCTAATAGATATCTGACCTTTATTTGACTGTACAGAACTTCGTCTCCATTATGAATTCTGTCGAAGATTATGCCAGACGATGGGTCAAATATGAAAAAGAAGAACTTGATACCGTATCAGAATGGATTCGTTAAGCGTGATATCAGTAAATTGATGACAAATTCTGAGAAACCCAATATCACTTCCTGTTGCATGTATTGTCATATATGAGTCAGATATCTATTAGAAATACACAGCTCCTTAAGGTAAATATCTAAATATCGATGGGATATTCTGATACTGGATATCTGTTCTCGACACATGTATAGTAATAATAAGATTAAACACAGCATACGGTTGTACCAATCTAGACCCGATTGTCAGAATTGTGTCGAACTAGAAAGTGTACTGGGGACATATTTATTTCCATATACTAGTATTCTTCATATGTTGCTTTCTTCCGTTACCATGTTTTCCTGCAAAATATATGGATCCCATGAATTGAGATTGTTGCAAAAACTGACCTCGACCACCTGGATCGTCGCTTCAGTAGCCTACACCCCGGTCACAACATAGTCTACATTCCGCATGTTGGGGTATATCCGGTGGGATTGACGGTGGGGTTTAAAGTTTTACCTACATTGGCTGTTTGTTTTAATGAATGCTCTCTTGACGATCAACTTGAACTCTGACCGTAAAATCAAAGTTTGTTTTCAACATTTAATCATTACATAGATCCAAGCATTTTATTTATCTTTAACATGGCGCCACGACACTAGCACGGTTTTGTTGGTTAGCACAGATTCCAACCAATTTTAATTCGGCAACTAGGTTGCAGTTGAGAATTGATTTCTAAAATGTAAACGCATGCAGCATGAAGATAGGCAAATGGAGCAAATATGCAATCATTTGATTTTGTATGTCAAAAAATTGCAGAAACATCGGTGTTCTAGCTAGTTGAAAGGCATACCCCGGGTTTGTGTCACATGATGATG
>CAJDSM010101120.1:0-18514 GCA_903981925.1 Ostrea lurida
GCAATGTGGAGCGTGGAGGTCATGTGAGCTTGCTCTTTTTCTTTCATTTCTATGAAACGCCAAATTAACATAAAACTCAAAAATTGAAGATTACATTATTAAAGACTATCGTTTATTTATTTAATTGATAAAGATCTTTAAAGAAATAATTAATTATATTTTATCATTCTGTAATTATTCACGCAATTAATTCAATTGATGACTAATTTAATTCTTATGCTGAATGTGAGCGCTATCAATTGAATTATTTGCTCTCTGTTAAATGAATTAGAGCGAACATTAATCGAATTAAACTTTCGCGCAATAATTTCAATATGACTCTCTTCAGATTGAATGTATTACAACCTAATCATATGACTATATTAACTATTACTACAATTTCCGACAGTTTCACTGGAATCCATTCGACAAAGAAAACCCAGACAGGCGACAACACGTATAGCAAAACGTCACCTCGGAAGAAATCAATAGGTAACATGTGCCCTCGGAATCATGTCGATAATCACAAAATACTAAATCCGGCAATAATTACAAAATGGTATTGATTTCAGTGTTAAATGTACTTAGTTTAATACACTGAGAATTACGAATAAAGCCTCAGACAGCACAATAAACTGCAGAGTGGGCAAGTGGCGGTATCAGTATTTGTCGAAAGGAAAGGGCCCGCGTTTTAAAGAGGGCCCAGTAGCTAGCCTATAGTCAGATGAAGCCAAGTGGGCGCCGAGCCTGGATTTAAAGGCTTTCTTAAGTATTTAGTTAGGGATTTATTTATACTAACTTCTATGGCTAATAATTTGGTCACGAAGGGGGTGAGGTTTCAATCATCTAAATTCAAGCCTTATGGAGCACGTCAGTATCAGGAAGTTAGTATGTTTCAATACATATTACTTAGGCACACATGTCACAAAATGCACTTCAACAACGAACCTTTTAATCATGAATTCAGTTACATCTTTTTTATTCCTATTGAAATATAGTGACATATAAACAGACTCTTGAAATTTCCTGAAAATCTGTTTATATTGCAGTTTAACACTTCCTTGGTGTCTGAAGATGTTTCATGTAATCATAGAAAGCCTTTGATAAATTATAGTAGTATCCAGGTGTAAGCGGTAAGAGAATGTATTTCCTAAGTCTGATATGATGGAAGACTAATCTTGTAAATATATATTTCTATTCCGTAATTACACAGACACAAAAATTAAAGCCATCTTTAAGACAGCGTCCCTCTCACCAGACTAAGGGGAGCTGCAGCTACTGAGGGAGAGAGATACCAAATGCAACAGTTTCACAACAGTATTAATGAATGAAACAAGAGAAAGTTAATTTTTGGCAAAGAAAAACTCGTGCGCACGTTAAACAGAGCTCTATTCATCATATGTTTTAAGTGTTACGTTCAAGATCATGCTCATCACTTAGCGCAGTGAAAGTGCAAATAAACTCGTGATAGTGTGGTCTGTATTCTCTTGTCACATATATTACCAACTGATTATGAAGGGAGTAAAATAATGAATACCTGATTATGTGGTACTCCTCATACCACCCTCTGTGCTTTTATCTGTCACGCTATCTTCGAATTAACGAAGGAAATGGCAGAAATATCGGAATTATCCAAAGAAATAATTTATTTAACCATACTACGATACCATATCATTGCGAACAATTTTTTACTAATAATAAGGGAGAAAGCAAAAAAGGTTCATGATTTGCTTAGAGATAAGTTCTTAAACTAAGAATCTCGATTTCTCAGCAGATGTATTTTTTTTTAGTATTAATATATTGTATGATTGCCGATCATTGCCTTAAAAAGGCAAATGTCATGACATTGCCAAATTCCAACTCCTCAGAATTTGTTCATATAAAGAATGGACTGAGCAAAATAAATATTTGGTAATTCATCTACAGTGAATTACATCATTTAATACAATTGATTTTTCCTCACCAGCTAGTTCCGCTGCGTTATTATTTTGAGATTATGATCGTGAAGCTCAGATACTGACTCGAAATTATGAAGTAATTGTTCGTGATTGCAGAGCTTTTATACATTTATTATAATACAACGCCATGAAATGCATATAATAATTCTATTTCGTCATTGCGTCACACAGAAAAAAAAAAATCCCTAGCACATCGCTTTTCTTGGAAAATATTTTACCGCAAGAACTATCACACTGCCGTTTTTCACTTGGTGAGTAAACACTGGTAGTTCACGGCTGTAGTAGCGTTACATGTAGCTTACCACAACAAACAGTCTCCTATTGAAACAGGTATAATTGATTGATCTACAGATTCTAGTTTATTTAATTGGACAGTAAAGGTTGATAACCGTCCAACAGCATACAGAAAAATCTTGACGCAGACTCCGAATATGAGTGTGTGAAGGACATGAATAAAACTATTAGTCATCTAGGATGTAGTCTTAATGTCATTACAACCTCCAGTGTTACTTAAGGAACCGGATTTCTGGAACCAAACCCGTGTGGTATTGTGCTCAGTTTCAGGCAAGCAATGTGTAAACATAGAGGTTACCGGATCCCACGGGATAATTATGCTACGCGCCTACAAGAATTATTATATACAAGCTGAACGTGATACTAATTAGTCTGTTTGATAAGTTTGATGTTACCCAACTATGTTGGGAATTCATCCAATCAAATAAGTGCACGTCATTACTAGTCAACAATTCTCGATCGACCTCGGTATCTACTAGTTAAATTTGTCGTGCATTTGGAGAATTGGAGGTTAGATCAAATGTAAATTATTCATTGATTAATATGTATTTCTGCACAGTTACACACATTAGTAACTGTCTCACTAATACAACCAAATCCAATCAAAAGATTTTCAAATGGTTGTCTACCGCATAATTCATTAAAATTCCTAATAATGATTTGCTTCCTTGGACCGTACATGGCGAGAACAGTTATCCCACGTAGTACCTAGGCACTGTGATAATCTTGCACCGCCATATTTTCTCGCTTAAAAACATAACAGGGTTGTAACCGGAACAGTTTTCTATCGGTTCTACAGTTTGACTTCTTTCTTACTTACCACTTAAACTACATGGCCATCCTGCAATCTAATCGAAACCTCTACTCTAAAATATCTATATCCCCGCAACAAGTTTCGAGGGGGGGGGTAGTATAGGAATCACTCTAAGCTGTCTCCAGTCTCCGTTCTGGTGCAGATTTCGTGTCCGCGGCCTATACTTTGTTCTTTGAAGTACGCATTACCATATTGGCAAAGCACATGAGGGTACTCACTATGAACGAATGTGCTCTGACTATATGAATGACTCTGTAATGACCTTGACTTTTCATCCTCAGGTCAAAATTATCATTTTTTAACAGTAATTCGTGCCGGACATACTTCTTTGTCTTGTCATAGACATCCTGTATTGCCACTATACGCATTCACCATGAGACGAATGTGTCATGCATACTCAGTTTGTCCCGTCCAGTCATGTCCAGATTCTGTCCGGGCTCAATACTTCTTTGTTCTTTTAGGTAGGCATACCATTCATCTTGCACAATGTGTGGATCACTTTACAACTGATTCTTAGCCCTTGAATGTTGATATATGATGACCTCTGTATGACCCTTGACACCTTTGACCATCTGTCAAATTATAGTTTTTTACTAATTCATGCACTTATCCGCGGCCATACTTATGTGTCTTTCGCCGATATACATCTGTTTATGGCATCTAAATGAATACATCATCAATAGAACGTATGTGCATCCTTTCTGTCTTCGTCTTTTGTGTTGATTCGTGTCATAGCATAACTTCTATCTGTTCTGACATATGGATATCCACCTATCTAGCATATTGAGTGTTATCAATATAGTGAGGATGTAATTTGCTTACATTGTCATGAACTATATGTGTCCTCATGACACTTTGACACTATGGCCATTGACCTCAAGTCAAGGTATAAATTCTCTTAACATGATTATATTTTCGCTGTGCAACATACATTCTATGATCCTGATATAAGCCTTGCTCAGGTCAAACTTAAAGGTTATTTAAACATGCACTGCTGTCCGGTGCCATAATCTTCTTTGTTCAATGCTATACTCAAATGTAAGTGGTAAAGATATTTGGGCTTGGCGGGGGTCATTTTTGTGAGTTTTACTTCAAGTATTTCTATTCTATTATTGACAAAGATAAAAAATCAATTACCATAATTCAGTATATTTATAAAGCCTTTGATTCAATATAAGCAAGACTATCACCTGATAAACTCACGTGTATATAAACTATCTACAATCGGTTCTTATTTTCTGAAATAAATTCAACCCAGGTCTCTCATATCTGAACTAGTTCCTCTGAGACCAGAACTCTCAATGAAAACACTAGACGTAGGAATTTTAAATTAATATCTAATAACAGAAATAAGCTAGTTGTACATAGGAATAAACAACAAAGAATCTTTAGCAAGTTAAAGCATGTAATATTAGAAAAATAAACTGAGGTATGTAATAATGATTGATTGACTGTGTATTAATTTCTTAGTCTTTAGCACGTCCTCTCTGAAAATATTTTCACTCATAATGGAGACGTCAACCGATCGCCGTGAATAGCTACAAAATTAAGGCTATATGTCGACCCCTCAGGGCCGTAGCAGGGAGCGCGACTTATTTCTTCGCCACACCGCTGTTTGCACAACTCGCGGACCTCGGTTATTTCTCGGCTCTCTCAATCCGTAACTGACGCCCATTCAGGTCGCTCTCTTCCGACACGACAAGCGGGAGTGCTGCGGGACCTATTCTAACCGGCCCCCAACGTGTATAGATGTAAAACACATATCTGTAGATTAGCACAAATGGACCTCCATACTCTAAGACCACTATAGTATGCAATTAGTAATAAAAAAACTACTACTCATGCAATAAAGATCTAACGTAGAAAGAAAGCTTTATCTCAAAAGTGTACTACGTTTCCTAAGTTAAGAGATTCTTAGTCTCATTGAGAGCCAACTTAAAAGGTGTATTTTTAACAGAAACAGAAGTTTTAATAAATAGAGCATTGCCAACGTGACAGCCAAACAAGAATCGGCGACGAAGACTCATGCAGCCAAAAGTTGCATAAATGCCCCGTTAACTAAGTAGAGAAGAAAAAAATGTCGGTCGAACCTGTAGTCTTCTCCACACCCAAAAGTAACTTGGAAATCAGCTGTACTTCAGCAACGCTGATATCTTTATATACATCTTTCCCTAACCAATCTCATTGTATCAAATAAAATGAAGCTGAAGCATTTACATAAAAGACTTTTAAACAATGAAAACGTGTTTTTAGAACTAGACTTCGGAGAACTGGTCAAAATGGAATGATTGACAGGGCCTGCAAATAGATTTTGGAGCACGCAAGTGCATGATCAAGAATTCATGCCCTTGCCGCTGTATTTTACTTTGCCTAGTTAACCTTAACAAATTGTAAAATAAAATCTAAAAAACGTAGTTCGTGAGGACATTCATTTTAGTTTTTGCTGCCCCACTTTAGACTCCATAACTTCAACTATGTTCATGAATTTATTTGTGCTTTGAAATTCTTAGTCACCTTCTAGACGCATCTGTCTACCAATACATATTGAATCTGCCTCTATAATAAATTATTTATATTGGTAGGAAACTCACTAAAGACAGATTATACTGCGTTCAATATGTGACATAGTTACTATAACGAAAGACAACTACATGGTAGTATGAATGATATACTTCCGATTATCTCAGTGCGATGTATGAAATTTTTTTATTTCTATTTTTTATCTCCTACGTTTTAACCGGAGGGACTTAGTACTTTTTCTTTTGTTGTCTCTAGTCTTCCTGTCTGTCTGTCCCGATTCGTCCCATTGCTTTTCCGCACTTTTCTCTACTAGCTTGCAGATATTCATTTGATATTTTGGCACATTGCTTTCGCCATAACCAAGTTACAGATCCAATGTTCGAGTTTGGTTTGATCATCATTCTTTTTCAACTGATTATGCCCTTGAGCAAAGAAAATTTCATTAAATTATCAGCTTTTCCTCACTTTTTCCTCACTGTTGACAATTATTCATTTGATATTATCCAATTCGTAAATTGCTTTGCCATCCAAGTTCAGATTCAAGTTTGAAATTGTGTTTTAGTTCATTCATTTTTACCTGCTTTATGGCGTTGGACCTTAAAAAATTTCATATTTACTCAGTTTTCCGCATTTTGTTCTCATGTTGCAGATGTTACATTTGATATATGGTTACATGTGCTTTGCCCATACCAAGTAATAAAGTCAAAGTTCCACGTTTTGGATTTTAATCCAGTTCATTCTTCACTGAATTATGGCCTTGGGACGTTTAGAAAATTTCATAGAAGTTATCAGCTTTCTCCCGCACTTTTTTTTCTCACTGTTGCAAGATATTCATTTGATGATTTGTACATCCTCTTTGCCATACCACATTACAGATCAGATGAATTTGATTTGATTATCATTTTTTCACAAAGTTAGTAGGCCCTTGTCCTATCTGCCCATCAATATCCATTATCATAAGTATATGATATGAGCCTAATAATGGAATTAGAATATTGGTTGAGACGGTCCAATAATTGTGTACGGTAGGAACTATGTATTGTGTGCAATACCTCTAGAACTGCATTGTTGACTGACTGGATGTTTTCAAATTCTGCCCACGGGCAAGTATATGATAAATATTCACTTGCCCTTTGCTAGAAAATCATCCTGCCGGGCGTCGGGCAAGGTATTTGTAGCCTCTCTTGAGATTGACTTCCTGTAAATACTAAGTGTGCATTACTGAAAATACTAAATAAATCGCGAAAATAGTCAAAAATATTGGAGAGAAAACCAACGAATAAGGTCCAGGAAAAAGTAACCGTTGCAATAAAGGCAAAGTGAATAATATTGGCTTTAACAAAGTTAACTCTTCCTGGAGATATAAACTAAAGTGATTACAGAGTGGTGGGTATTTTATGACATTTTCAATTTTGGATTAGTGCTTACACTATATGCTGTAATAAACCTAAAATCTTTCAAACTCAAAATTTTTATATCTCTCCTTTTCTTAGTTATAAAAAGCCCCACGGGGATCCGGTTAGAATAGTCTCGCGATCCCCTTGCGTGTCGTAAAAGCGACTGAATGGCGGCATTCGTGAGACCGGAAAAACCGAGGCCCCGGGTCACAAGCAGTGTGGGCACGATAAAGATCTCCTCGCAAAACCCTTAGTGCCTAGCATGGCTCAGGCCTAAATTAGCTATCTGGAGGGATCTTATCTAGCACACCTGCGTACACGGGCCGGTTTTTCTCGGTCCATTCCGAGATGACGCCCATTCAGCTCGACTTTACGACACGCAAGGGGATGCTGAGACCTATTCTAACCCGGATCCCACGGGCTTTTGTATACTAGAAAGGAATTAAAAAATATTTGATTTGAAAGATTTAGTTTATATACGCATATAGTAAGCACATCAATTGATAAATCATAAAATTACCCCACTCCGTTAAGTCATTCGTTTAGTTTTTTCCAGGAAGCAGTCTAACTTTGTATAAGAGCCTAATATAGTTCCACGTTTCGCTTTATTGAACTGTTACTTTTTCCTGACCGTATTCGTTGTTTCTTCATCATTTTGACTTTTTCGCGATACTATTTAGTTTTCAGTAAGCACACCTGTATTATACCGGAAATCTCAGAGGTGAAATCCCATTGCCCGCTGCCCGGGCAGGTGGATTTTTCTGGCAGGTCAAGTGAATTTTTTCATAATCACTGCCCGTGGGCAATAGTATTTGAAAAATCCAGTCAGTAACAAGTCATTCTGAGAGTAATTGCACAGCAATACATAGTTCCCTACGTTACACAAATTATTGTACCGCAAACAATATTTAATTATTAGTAGCATATATCATAGTACTTATATAAAAGGGAATTGGTGGCAGGAATAGGACAAGGCTATAGACTTTGTAAAAATGAATGATAAATCCAAATTCGATCTGATCTGTAATTTGGTATGGCAAGAGAGTACCAAAAAGTACAAATGAATATCTGCAAGCCAGTGAGAAAAAAAGTGCGGAAGACTGATAATTATGATGAATTTTTCTAAGTCCAAGGGGCCATAATTCAGTGAAAAATAAGTGATATTAAACCAACTCGAACTTGATCTTTAACTTGCTATGCAACAGCATATGTACCATATATCAAATGAATATTGCAAAACACTGGAAACAAAAGTGCGAAAATGATAAATTATGAAATTTCTTAAGTCCAAAGGGCATAAGTCAGTGAAAAAATGAATGGACTAAAACCAATTCAAACTTTTGATTTTACTGAGGTTTATGGCAAAAAGCAATGTACAATTGAAATATCAAATGAATATTTCGCAACAGTGAGAAAAAAGTGCGAAAACTGATAATTTATGAAATTTTTAATGTCCAAGCGTAATTCAGTGAAAAAGAATGGATTCAAAACAACTCGAACTTACTGATAACTTGGTATGCAGAAGCAATGTGCCAAATAATCATGAATATCTGCAAGCAGCTGAGAAAAAAGTGCGGAAAACGAAATGGCGAAGGAATCGGACAGACTACATGAAAGACAGACACAAAAGAAGAAAGCTAATAGTCCCTCGTTACAAACCGGTAGGGACTAAAAATAGAATAAAACATTTCAGACATTCGCGACTGAAATCGGTAGATATATCAATACTACATGTAGTTGTCTTCGTTATGTAAACTATGCTCAGCTATGTGAACAGTTTAATCTGTCATAGAGATTTCCACCAATATAAATATTTATATTAGAGCAATTCAATATTATTGTAACAAATTGGCAGCGAAAGTGACTGAAGAAAATTTCAAAGCACAAAATTCATGAAATACTAGTTAAAGTTCATGGAGTTCTAAGTGGGGCAGCAAAAATAAAATGAATGTCACGAACTACGTTTTTAGTTTTATTTTAACAATTTTGTTAAGGTAGGGCAAGTAAAATCACAGCGCAGGGCAAGTGAATTTTTGGTCATCGCATCTTGCCACGTGCTCCCAAAACTCTACTTTGCAGCCCCTGTAATCTCCATTTTGCAGTTTCTCACGAAGTTATTTCTAAAACAAGTTCTGATGTAAAAGTCTTTTATGTAATGCTCTAGGCTTAATTTTATCATTTGATTACAAATGAATGTAGCGGACAGTATAAACTAAGCGGTGAATACGCTGATTCAAAGTTACTTTTGGGTTTGTGAGAGAAGAACTCTACAGTTACCGCATTTTCTTCCTTTCTACTCAGTTAAGGCATTATTGCAAACTTTTTGCTGCATGATTTTCTCGCTGTTTCTTTTTCTGCCCGTTTTGGCAATGCTCTATTGTAAAATTGCTTTTTGTTAATAAAACCCAACCTTTTATAGTCTGGCTCAAGGTGTAATCTCTTACTTAGAACGTAAGTACAAAATTTTTTAGATAAGAAGTTTCGTTCTACGTAGGATTTCATGAAGTAGTATTTTTTTTATACGATGCTGACATATTAGTATTAGGAGACAGCTATGAGCCATTAGTGCTTTATCTACAGATATTTTTACTCTTACAGTGGGGCGCGCAGGGTTAGAGATAGTTACCCAAATCCCTTGCTGTGTCGTAATGAGCGACTGAATGGGGCGGTCATTCGGATGAGACCGGAAAAACCGAGGTCCTGTCAGCACTGGATCGTGGCACGAAAAAGGATCCCTCCCTGCTCTGACGGCCGAGTGTCGAGCATACGGCCTTAATTTTATGTAGCCCTTCACCGGAAATGGTGACCGTCTCATATGATGTGAACATATTCTCGAGAGGGACGTAAACAAGAAGATAATCAATCAATCAACCAGTTTTTACTCAGTTTTGTAATATTTACACTTGTTAACTTTGCTAAAGATTCACTGTTGTTGTTATTCCTAGTATACAATAGCTTATTCTGTTATTAATTATTAATTTAAATCCCGTACTCTACGTGTTTCATATTTGAGAGTTCTGGTCTCAGAGACATAGTTCAAGGAATATACGAACTGGGTTGAAATTATCAAACCAGTTGTAGTTTTATACTACGTTGAGTGTACAGTATGCCTCCTTATATTGAAGTCAAGCCTTTAAAAATATAATATGTAATTGGATTTTTATCGTTTTCAAAGATAACTAGAAATACTGTGAGTAAAACTCACAAAGGATACCCCCCGCCACCCACATATCTTTACACTTACTTGAGTCACTGAAGCTTGAACAAAGAAGATATGGCCCGGACACAAATGCATGTTTAAAAACCTTTAAGTTTGACCTTGAGGTCAAGGTTATACAGAGATCATGAATGTAAGTGCACATGCGAAAATATAATCCATGTTAGAGAACTTATACCTTTGACCTTGAGGTCAAGTGTCATATGGTCAAAGGTCATATAAGGTCATAATGTATTGCAATACATCCTCATATATTGATACATCCATATGCTAGATATGGTATGCATATGTCAAAGAACAAAGAAGTTATGGCCTAGACGACAATCAACACACGCAGACAAACAGAGTACATGGCACATCGTCTCATGATGATTGCATTCATGTCCATAAACAGGATGTATATGCAAAAAAACAAGTTATGCCCGGACATGAATTCATGTTTAAAAAAATAATAATTTTGACATTGAGTCAAAGTGTCATACAGAGGTCATCAATATACCCGACACATCGGTCTCATAGTTGATACACCATGTGCCAAGTATGGTATGCCTACCTAAAAGAACAAAAAGTATGGCCCGGACACGAATCTGGACAGACGGACGGACAAACTGAGTACATGACACATCGTCTCATGGTGATGCATATATGTGCCAAATACAGGATGTCTATGACAAAGAACAAAGAAGTTATGTCCCGGACACGAATTCATGTTAAAAAACTGATAATTTTGACCTTGAGGTGAAAAGTCAAGGTCATACAGAGGTCATTCATATACGCGGACACATCGTCTCATAAGTGATACACCCATGTGCCAAATATGGTATGCCTACCTCAAAGAACAAAGAAGTTATGGCCCGGACACGAATCTGCACAGACAGACGGAGGACAGACAGAGTGATTCCTATATACCCCCCCCCCCCCAAACTTGTTTGCGGGGGTATAATTATATGATTATAAGTCTGCGGTGGCCCATGTAGAGTCTTAAGTCATTTAATGTAAGTAGAAATCACTGTAGACACATAGACAAACTGGTTCCGGTTACACCTTATTCTTAGCAGAAAAGATGCGGTGCAGATTATCACAGTGCAGTACTACGTCCGTGGGGATCCATTACGGTCAAGGAGCAAATCATTTAGGAATTTTAATGAATAGGGTACACCCCTTTGAAATCTATTATGTGGACTTTGTTTATTAGGTGAGACAGTTCATTAAGGTGTAATGTGCAAGGAATACATAATTCAATATATAATTTACATTTGAATCTACCTCCAATTTCCAACTGCACGACAGAAATTTAACTTAGATACCGAGGTCGATCGAGATTGTTGACTAGTAATGACGTGCATTATTTCAATTGGATGAATTCAAAACATTGGTGTACATAATTATCAAACAGACTAAATATATATACTGTTCAGTTGTATATATATTGTTGTAGGGTAATATTACAGTCCCGTGGGGATCCGGGTACCTCAGTTACACCTTGCTTGCCGAAAGAGACAACTACAACGGGGTGGTCCAAAACCGAGTTCCCGTAACACAGTAGATGTGACACGACAAAGATCTAAATCATGATAAAATTCTTATCATTCCTTCACACACTCAAATGGAGTGCATGCTCAAGATTTTTCATGTATGCTTTGGACGGTATCACACCTGTTACTGTCCAATTAAAATAAACTTAGAATTGTAGTTCCATCAAATTATCACCTGTCTTCAAAGGAACTGTTTGATGTTGGTAGCTACATGTAAGGCTACTAAGGTGAACTCAAGGTGTTTTACTCACAAGTGAAAAACGCGTGGANTTTGTACATGTAAGGCTACTAAGGTGAACTCAAGTGTTTTACTCACAAGTGAAAAACGCGTGGATGTTTACGGGTAAAAATATTTTCAAGAAAATGTCATGTAGGGATTTTTTTTTCCCTGTGTGAGCAGACGAAATAAATTATTATATGCATTTCATGGTGTGTATCATAATACATGTATAAAGGTCACGAACATCATATTTTGAGTCAGTATCTTGAGGATCTTTAAAATAATAAGCAGGGAAAGGCGGTGGAAAAATATGTATTAGAGATGTAATTCATAATAATTCTCAAATTTATCACACATTTTTATGAACAAATTTGAGGAGTTGGAATTTGCATGTCATGACATTGCTTTTTAAGGCAATGACGGCCAATCATAACAATGATTAAGATACAAAAGAAAAAAATTGACATCGACGAAATTCAATTTTAGTTAAGAACTTAATCCTAAGCAATCATAGACCTTTTTTCTTTCTCCCTTAAATATTTAAGTACAAAATTTTCCGCTAATGGGTATCGTATGGTAATAAATTATTTTTGGATAATTCCGATATTTCTGCCATTTCCTTCGTTGAAGATTACGGAAGTGATAGGGACAAAGCTATTAATCCCGCCAGTAATGGGTTGTTTATGATGACAGAAATAACATACGAACGTTACTATTTTACACTTTCATCGGCTAATAAGTGAAAGGAGAAAGCATCAATTTATGAATTCGTTACACTTAGAATAACAATGATGAATGATGCTTGTGTTAACGTGGCAGTTTTCTTGCCAAAAATTACTTTCTCCTTGTTCATTCATTAAAACTGTGTGAAACTTTGTCAATTGAGTTCCTCTTCAGTAGCTGCAGCTCCTTATCTGGGTAGAGGGAGCGGTTCTAAAGATTGGCTTTAATTCTTTGTGTTTGTGTAATACGGAAAGAATTCATTATTTACAAGCATTAGTCTTCCATCATATCAGACTAGGAAATACATTCTCTACCGCTTAACACTGGATTACTATAATAATATACAAAGGCCTTTTCTAGTATTACATGAAACATCTTTCAGACACCAAGGAAGTGTTAATACTGAATATAAACAGATTTTCAGGAAATTCAGAGCTCTGTTATATGTCACTATATTTCAATGAAATAAAAAGATGTAATAATTCTGATTAAAAGGGTTCGGTTGTTGAAGTGCATTTTGTGACATGTGTGCCTAACGTAATATGTTGAAAGATACTAACTCTCCTGGTAACTGAACGTGCTCCATAAGCGGATTTAGAGATTGACAACCCCCACCCCCTTCGTGACCAAAATTATTAGCCATAGAAGGTTAGCTAAATAAAACCCTAAAAATAAACTTTAAAAGCCTTTAAATCCAGGGGCTGGGCCCCCACTTGGGCTTCATCTGACCTATAGCCTAGCTACTGGGCCCCCTCTTTTAAAAGCCCGGGCCCCTTCTCCTTTCGACAAATCCTGGATCCGCCACTGTGCCCACTCTGCACTTTATGTGCTGTCGAGGCTGTATTTCGTGATATATTAAACTAAGTAATTTAACAATGAAATCAACTACCATTTGTTAAATATTGCCGGTTTAGTATTTTGCATATAGTACATGACTTCGAGGGCAACATACCAGATTATTTGCCCCGAGGTGACGTTTGCGTATACCGTGTTGTCGCCTGTCTGGCGTTTTCATTTGTCAATGGATTTCCATGAAACTGTCGGAAATTGTACGTAATAGTTAATATATCAATGATTGGTGTAATTAATTCAACTGAAGAGAGCAATAATTGAATTATTGCGCGAATTAATTCGATTAATGTTCGCTTTAATTCATTTAAAGAGAGCAATAATTCAATTATAGCGCTCTTCAATTCAGCAAAAGAATTAAATATATCATCAATTGAATTAATGCGTGTAATAATTCAGAATTAAAGATATCATTAATTTTTTTAAGAGATCTTTTATCATTAAATAAATTAAAGATATCTTTAAATATGTATCTTCAATTATTTGAGTTTATGTTAATTTGGCGTTCCATAGACCAATGAAAGAAAAAGAGCAAGCTCACATACCCCACGCTCCAACATTGCTTGAGTTTTCGGCAATCAGGTAGAAAATCATAATTGAATATCGGTTATAAATGGATACACATAAACGATTAACTATTGATTATACTAGGATTTTTTTCTAAATTAAAATAAGAGATCTTTTCATTAAACATACTAAAGCAACAATTTTAACCTTCTATTCAGTGTTTGATTGGTAAACAAATCAAAGTGATTATAAATTCCTCCTTAAAAAAAGCAAATAAGAATTTCTTGCAAATATGCGTATCAACACAGTATTTCCTTATTAATTACAAAGTTTCACGAAACTCTGTTGAACGGTTTAAGTGGAGTTGCGCTGACAAACTGTTTCAGTAGTATATTTAATTTTGGCCAAATTTTTAAGTTTAAAAGGGGCATAATTAAATCATAATTTCCTGTGTTTATGCGCATCTACACGGTATGTTCTTCATAACTACTCATTTTCACGAATTTCTGTTGAGCGGTTTCAGAGGAGTTGCGCTGACACCCCCCCCCCTTTCCTCCCAAAAAACCGACTCACGGACTGACTGACGGGTCAAAAACAGTATACCCTCGACCCTCCGCAACTCGTTGCGTGGGGTATAATAACCTTGTCTCAGGGTCGTGACACACCCTTTGGTTCAGGCCACAGGAGTCGGCAATTTTATATTTATCTCACAGATCTATGCTCAACGTATTCACTTTTATTCCATTTCTTCAAATATTATTTTTACAAAGCCGCCATTAACAATTCTGTGTGACGTCATAGACAAGGTCGTAAATATTGACACAGATTGATATTGTTGTTTTTAAAAAAAAAAAAGAAGATAATTCTATTGAATGTTTTGTTATTAACAAACAAATACTATCCAGAAAATATACTCCATAATAATGTCAAAAGGATACGCAACTATTGGATTACCTCCCTTTGTCTTCAATTCATGACGTCACGCTGATATTGCCGGTGAAGGGCTACAAAATTTAGGCCTATGCTCGGCACTCAGGGCCTTTGAGCTGGGAGGGATCTTTATCGTGTCACACCTGCTGTGACACGGGGCCTCGGTTTATGCGGTCTCATCCGAATGACCGCCCCATTCAGTCGCCTCTTGCGACACGCAAGGGGATGCTGAGGACATATTCTAACCCGGATCCTCACGGGTCTGCTGATATTGTTAATGGCGGCTGGTTAAGAAATGAAATAAAAGCGAGTGAGTAGGGTAACTGTGGGGTAGTAAATATCAGGTATTAATTGACACTACTTATGTGATTTCTTGTGTTTAGAGTCGTTGAATTATCCATTTAAATGAACACATGTTGCCATCCTTTCGCTACGCTCGCGAAGTTCGCTTCAGTGAGTGTGCAATGTTTCCATAACATGACTACCATATATTACTCACCGAAAGGTCGTTTGGTCCCAATAGAATGAATACTGTTTTGCAAACAAACGCACTATCCGACAATACCACCGGCAGCACTGACACTGACCCATCGGATTGAGAATTTTTAGCAAGTGGTCAACCTACAGAATTGATTCTGTCCTTTAAGAAAGAACCATAGGCGTGAATTATACTGATTTACTATTAGGTTTAGTTGTGTTGTTACTTACGACAGAATGCTGTAGTAAAATTCTTGATTACGGAATATCCGATTGGTCAGTACTATCGATGGTATGTGAGCGGATACTTTGTTTGATATGCAAAATAGTGTTCATTTCATTGAAATCAAACAACCAATCGATGAATAATATGGTAATCGTGAAGAGAAAATCTGACATGCTTACTGAAGCGAACTATCACGCTGTTCTTTAATAATTCTAAAATTGCCGACTCTATAGAAATAAAGCATAATTATTTTTCGGCTAATAAGTGCGACAATTTTTAAAATGGATGCCAGGTATGATTGATTGATTATTTACTGTTTTACGTCACACTCGAGAATATTTCACTCATATGGAGACGTCACCAATGCCGGTGAAGGGCTGCAAAATTTAGGCCTATGCTCGGCACTCAAGGCCTTTGAGCAGGGAGGGATCTTTTTCGTGCCACACCTGCTGTGACACGGGACCTCGGTTTTTCCGGTCTCATCCGAAGGACCGCGATGCCAGGTATGTTGTCCAGGAATAAACGAGTTGAACACGGCAAAGAAAATCAACACGTCGGGCGCTTGTTTCATAAACTTTGCAAAGTATGCTATATAACAATACAAGCTTACGGTTTCCATCTTTTTAGGGATCAAAATGTAGGTCACCGCTGTAATATGAGTGAAATATTCTCAATGGGACGAAAAACCACAATCATCATCAAGCATACACCTATTGTTTGCAGGGCATGTGATAAAGTTAATATAATTGTACTTTTGTTCACTCTGTGTTACTTGATTCATAGTGTAGGTGGATCTTTTTATGTCACTTACTGTTGTCAACATTTAAGCCATTAGTAACAATAGCTGGATAAGCACTAATTGCAGTATCCATCATGATTATATCTTAAAAGTTCATTCCTTATATGATACCTTATCGCTTTAATTTGATAGCTGGGATATGTACATTGTATGTACTTCTGGTTTTTTTTTTTTTTCTTTTTCATTTATTGGCCAATAAATGACACAATCACATCACTAATGTTTAAGATTCTTTTCCTTTAGTACTGCAGCACAAGCAACAAAGCTTTGGAAGACATTAAGATCATATTAAGTATCATGGATTTCAGTTATGAAAAAGTTGTGAATATAAACTATCTATTTTTAATGTGAAGTTGATTGAATGGTTAAACGAGTTCGTAAACGAAATAAAGTTGTCTTATTTTGGATGTCAGTCCACCCTATTTGAATGTCCGGGACTTAGCACAACCAGTAAGGACTTGAAAGGATTTACTATTAGAGGTAAGTTGCGTTGTCGTCCAAAGAGTATTGGCGTATGATGGAGACATTGTGGTTCGCACAGTAGTGTGTATTAATTTAAGCAATAAAATGCTCTCTTTTTTTGGTTATTGGGTGATGAAGGAAACTACATTTGCAGAAAAAATTCATAACCGCGTTACGGTTAACGCGAATTATGTAAAAAAAATTCTGCAATTAGTTTCCTGTCATCACCAAATAAAACAAAAAGAGAATTTATTGTTTATATTTATATTTTCGAGCATTTTCTAAACATTTAACTGATTTTAATATAAATATCATAGGATTGTTGACTTATTCCGTTATCTTTAAACGGAACAGCCATTCAACCTTTGACTTGGAATCGCTCCATATATATAAGAATGAATCTCTATATTTTTTCGGGTATGCAGGTATCAATACCGAATTTAGAACGGTAATACTCATCATATGCGGAAAGCTGCCTTCGATGAAAGTTTTACCGTTCGTACAATCTCGGTGATTGCTGCACTATCACCCGAATAAAATATAAGTAATTATTTCTTTATCAATTTAATTTTTATATTACAACAACAAAATGTCCATTAGACTTTACGTTTAGTTGTTCAGGTATTCGTGATCGAAAATTATCCCTCAATTCTGAGTATAGTTTGTGTGTTAACCATGAAGATATGGGCTAGGTGATTCACGTTGAAATATTAAATTATAATTGATATGTGCTAATGACCATACAGGACAGGTGAACCTAATAAACGGATCTATACTATTTACACATAATCTGCTACTTTATTGTGATAACAAGGTTTTGGGGGGGGGGGGGGGGGTGGGGGGGGGGGGGGTGGGGGGGCGGGGGGATGGGGGGGGAGGGGGGGGGGGGGTTTAATTTCAGAAGGAAATATAGAAGAATAAAATCATGAATGTAAAATATTATTGCACGTAGTCCTCACTGTTGATGAGGTTAAAGGTTTGAGGACATGTCTAGGACTTACCAACAATTCAGTGTGAAGTGATATTAGAAAATTGCTCTTCTCTTCCCTAATGCTACGATTGTGTCATCTGTCAAGCGCTGGTACGTTAATTCCAAAATTAATCTGATATCTGAAAGAGAAGTAGGAGAACATGGCGGTATTGTGTCTATGTGACTGTCGCTACGTTAATGGTATTCTTTTACATGCGGACGGAGAATGTCTCTGAACATCTATTTCTAATACCCCAATTTCTACTACATGATCAGTTTTCTGTAATCGGAGGCACGCTTTGAAAAAAGAAAGTTGATGTTTGCGAGGGGTTTTAAAGAGGTCCTAGTTTTATGAGTAAACACATTGCGGCAAATTCTAGATGGTGGTTATAACGACTTAGTTCGCGAATGCAATTGCATTGGGTTCAAATGCTCGCGACGCGTTTCATAAAAATTGATAAGCTGTAATTTACATGATGATTATGACTACAGTACCTTAGGGAAACTGTTACCATGATAGCGGCTTACGACTGATAGTGACGTGATTCTATTCGAGTTGCTCACTCCTTTCTAGGTATCTGCATCACTACTGATATGCCATTGGTCCGTGTTTGCCCAACCTCTTTAATTTTGTATT
>CAJDSM010101140.1:121-18787 GCA_903981925.1 Ostrea lurida
GACTAGAAAGATTAAAAGCTTGGCTGTATTTGATCAATGATATTTATATTATTGATAAGTGCGCTAGATGATTAAATATTTATGAGTTACTGAATATGTGCTAAGTTTTGTTGTGAATATTTATTACGATAATTCATTATAGTCTCGCAACTACATCAATGATTACAGAACCTGTCAATTACTCAGTCACGTAACTAGCTTCATCGAGAAAAAAAGAATGTTCGCTCACTAGTCTCGTTAACTATGGCCAAAGTTTTGTCCCGTTGTATCGCAGACGCGGATCACTAGATTCGAGAACACTCGCCGCTCTCGGTCTGTGTGATCTGACAATGATCTACTCGCCTGTCTAACGGATGAGCAATACGACTTCTAACTATTCAGGTTCGAAGTTAACTGTATAGTGCCGTTAAATTAAATGCATAAATATGACAATTAATTTATATATTAATCACCAATCATTCTAAAAAACATAAATCATCTGTATATGATACTGACTAAAAATTATTCGTCAGTAGTGTGAATGTCAAGAGATCAGTATACCGAAATCATCTCCGACTTGTCGTTCTTGTTTTGTTCAGAATTCGAATCAGTATTCTAAACTATGGCTCAATAAAAGTGATAACGATAGATTGTTAGGGACAGTTAGAATAGATCAGCAAACTTTTTGTGCGAATATATGATTGAGTGGCGTACAATATGAGCATAACGGCTGTGGTAAAGCGATGAGTTTCGCACCGGTCACACTCATGAAGAGGAATTACCTATAGACAGATGACAACCTTCCAAGGCAACCTAGATGACTGTTGCGTTTAGCCTTTCTTAGTTTTTAGATCGAGGTTTCCTATGTTGTGTAAAAATGACTTTATCTGATAAACTTCGATTTTTGTATTCAATATGGTATCGGTTTATTGAGTTACATTAATGAATTGGTATATCTCGAGAGCGAAAAGCTTAATTATATGGTCATTTTCGGTATGATCTTCAAGAGCTACATTGTAATATGGATTATATTGTATCTCGCCGCGATCAATGTTGATGTTACATAATAATACATGTACCTCAATGTTTAACTTTTGATATGAAATTAATCTCTATGTGCTTAATTTGCGTATTGTATTTACGTCCGTACATACCACAGATAAAATAGTGATTCTTCTCAAGGAATTTTATTACTATAAACATACTGAGCTAATAATAATTGCTTTAGATAAGCTTTTCTTGCTGGATAGTAGATATAAAGAATAAGCAAACTTCGGATTGACTTCGATGAAGAATAATTAATATATATATATGAAAAAGAAAGCTGATACGCTCTAACGCATTGATATATTAGTCTTTTGTGAGCGATCTACTAAGCACTTATAGTGGTTGTTGTGTATTGGACCCTTCGTACTCTATGTTTTCATACATTATATGTAAGCTGCCCCACCATCAATAGTCGTATAGTTAGTGACATATCAGGCCTTAATCAGCTCTTTCATCTGAAGGACATAAACTTAATCAGTTCGATTCCATTTACTCGACTGTTATATCCCTCTGTTCATTATATTACTCCCGTGATAAGAAAAAATTCTTCTTTTTTGAGAGGTAATTTTTTATTAAACTTCTTTCGAAAAAATATTAAAATAACGTGACGATTTTTGTCTAGTTAAGAGTTGATTAAAAATCTAATACTTTCAGAATTTATAGGAATTCTATTAAGGGGTATGATTAATGTGAGCAAAGTGTAAAGATGATTTCGGTAACTGTGTTGACACACAACTTGAAATGATAAAGTAACACATATAACAATAAAATAAATTTACTTACAAGGCGGCAAAGTTGTACTCCCCAAATGATGACTCGATGTAAACCTATAAATTCGATTTCAAATAGTTGTTGTTCGAATTGTATAATAAAATGGGCACATTTAATTTACTTTTGCTTAATATACAGTAATTAAGCTTCTTGTAATGTTAATGTATTCACACTAAGTATATCATCATATTCAGTGGTAAAAATAACAATAGAGAAAGATGTTCCGCTTAGCAATGGTTCCATATATTTTTAATGCAAAAAGATATATAAGAACTTTTCTGATATCTATGTAAGATTTTCCAAATAAATATTTTTAAAGGTGCCATGTGAGTATTTTCATGTATTTTGATATTATAGTAGAGCTACCTAGTGCCTAGAATTGCAACAGTATGCAATCCTTTCTGGGGTTTTTTATTACAAGCGTATACACCGACGCCTCTTTGTAAATTGTAACTGAAGTTAAGGGTTTCTGCAATATTCGTAATGTACTTCAACAGACGTTAAGGTCACTTAAAAATCAAGATTCCCCTGGGGAATGTGTAACTAAATCAAGTTTGCAAAGGGTTTGTTGAAACTCATATAAGCACAAAATGCACGCGAATCTATACTGGTTTGTATATTTGGTACACTGTAGCTAACAAAGGTTATGTTTATATTATATATTCTAACAGAAACTTTGTTTTCACTCCTCATCCGTCTTATAGCCTGGTCTTTTCTTTTCATCTTATTAATGTAGTAGTTACTTCTTGGCCCTCTTCTGCACGCTCGCTCAATAATCGTGATAAATCCGGATGCCTTGATCTATCACTATATACAGTGTAAAGACGGCTAATGGGAACTGCTTAATTAATCCCTCTTCCATATATTTTAAGCTTCACGTTGAGCCATACGGCTTCAAGTGAGCTATTCTGATCTTGACTTGTTTGGTGCGTTTTCCGATGTTCGTATTGGGCTTCCGTACTCACGCTTGTCTGTTAAAGCTTTACACATTTCCGAGCTTTTTCGTCATTGGGCACGTTAACGACATTACGGACTTAACCATGGTGTTAGGTTACGTCTCTCTCCATCACGTGATACTTTCAGCCTTAACTTGGTACAAATGTTCATTGGTAAAGGGGCCAATCTACAACGGTTTTGATTCAAGTACTGACGATATGCCTGATCTCCAGCACGTTTACGATTCCGCCCCCTCCATCTCAAAGGATCTGGAGATTTAATACCACGAAAGATGGTCAATTAACATGGGTGGGTTCATTTAATATAATCTTATATTGCAAGAGTAACTCCACTGGGGCTGAAAGCTGAAATCTTCTTGTATCAACGTAGTCTAGTGTGCTTTGATGACAACGATGAATCAGTAAGAGTTGTTACTTAGTTGTCTATTAAAAAATCATTTGACGATCCGGGGGTGACGTAATAAGGGGCCCATGGAGGGATCAAGTCAGATTTAATTGTGATCTCATAACGTAAAGTAAAAATCATTTAAAACAGTCTCATCTCTGAAGTAAACAACCTAGGCATGGTCACGTTGGAAAGTTACTTTTCACTATTGGAGCTCCTGAATAATACGGTGCTGGATTCTGTAAATTTTTGCTCAATATATGACTCAACCGGAAGATGTAAAGTTATGAGCGGGCTTGGGAAAAGCTTGCCAAGTTACGGGATAAAGTTATTAACATATTGATTATATTGTCGGTTTAATAGATTTATCGAAGAAATTTATCTCTTAATCAACGAACATTTCGGAACACAGGAATAAAGCTTAGAAATTTTTCATTGGATAGCTTTTTGGCTGAAATAATACGCAAGGCAGATAGGTTTATAAGATATTTGTTGTGTGAGACCTGCATCTAACGACGCCAGCCCGTCAGATTGGTAAGGTGAGTCGGATCTGGGCATAAATAACGGCGATTAACCAGTGTTATCACATAATTTATGAGTAGGGGAAACTTTCGTTTGAAACAAAAATGACTTTGTCTCAAGAACATCTGGTCAGCAAATAGGCAAAAGCGATCTATTATTATAGTGGAAGATTTCGCTGTGCTGTGGAGGATGAATTGAAGTTCTTTTTCTATCACACTCATTGATCCCTGGTGAGGTAGCGATGTGGTGTAGCCCAATAGGGATCACTAAAGGTTATACATATGATTACAGTCTTCAGGTGAAGTTAAAAGCGTTTAATAGTAATCCGTTGCTTCTCTCAAGGACTACGGGGCATCTAAAAGCTGAATTTATAAGTCCTGATACTGAATTTAGACTGACTGACGGTTGATTCCAGGGGGTTCGTTGATTTTCCTCAAACGCCCCATCATGAACCCCACGTGGGTACGATGCGGCGCCCCCCCCATCTGTCTCTTCTAAACATATATAGGCGAATCCAAGTTTTACATATGCATTAGAGTAGGTGAAGATCTTTCAAAACTTCTTCTAGAACACTGGCCAAGCAAAGCTGAAATTATATATAAAAGCTTCCGATACTAAGGAGATAAGTTTGTTCAATAATATGACACACAGGGTATGGTGGGGCCACAATAGAATCAAGTTTTACATCTGTATAATATATTTAAAATTGTTTCAAGACCAGAGAGACATCGATTTAACCGTTTAAGCTTGCTGATATAGAGAGAATAAAATTTGATTCAGATCATCCTTCCGGTATATAGGGCGAAAGGCCACAAAAGTGATCAAGTTGCATAAAATGTTTCTCCAGAACATGATCAGTTTTAAGGGAAACTTGAAAATTCTTTTCTAATACCACGTTTGGCCAGGGCCAAGGTCACTCAGCGTGAGTCGATGTGATGGGCTCTTGTTTGAACAAGTAATGAATTTGATAACAACACAACTTATGCATTGTGAGTCATTATTTTCAATTGTTTTATAAAAAGGTGGTAGTATTAAAGGCAATACCTACATCAAAGTTGAATGCAACAATTTCATTTTCATCCCACACTAAAGCAGAAACATATATATGTCTCTGACTAAAGCAAAAAAAATACATAGTCTCGTGCAACCAGACACTCGGCTATCTCCGTAAATTGATTTATGGAGATAGCCGAATGGTTGCACGAGACTAAAAAATACATGATAATTATAATTCTTGCGGAACTTAGATTTCTTTATCTTAATCTATCGGGAACGGTATTACAAAAATTAACGAGCGAGGGAAATCGTTTTTCGTAAACGCATAAAACCGGTTAAAAATCTATGGAAATTTGTTTTTTCAAATAATAAAAAAAATGAAATAAAATCCATCTAGATATATCCTTCAATGATCTCAAAAAACAAAACCGACTCAATAGCGCAACATACCACGCATAACATAACGATATTTATTTCAAAATGCATACCGCACTAGTGTTCTAACAAACATCAACGCCTGCCTTATGGTAATGCTATTGTATACCATCACTGCAAAGATAACATCCTAAACACAAAAACTTAAAAATTTGCCTATACTATGAGTCTATAATCCAATACCATGCTAAACGCTTTTCACATCTGAACTTTCACAAATAAACGCAGGATGGTTAGAGATATTAGTACAAGGCATATCTTTACTAACAGTTTCTCCTGCTTAAACATGCACGAATAACGGACAAATTTTCCCAAAATATTAGGTTTTATAGAGTTTTTTTTTTCTTTTTCATGGGATGGGCAAAAATTAAAACGTAAATCGGATGATGCAACCCGGAACATGCCTTAACCGATTAGTAGAAAGAATGCTATAGGTGGCAGTTAAATATGGTGATGCGGTGAAAAATATAAAAAGTCCCAAAGATTAGTCTTTTATTTTCATTTACCAATTTTATAAGTCTTAATAAACTAAGTAAATTACGAAGAGAATTAAAGTTGGCACCATTTTTTTAAATATGACAGACAACCATTAAACAGAAGTACTAGGTTAACATCAGAACTATCTTTCTAGGTATCACTTCCCTCTGTAATTTGTATTTTTTCGTTATGTTATATGATCAAATATTCATGTATAATACGCCGGATTTTAAAGCTGAACAACAACCTATTCAATGCAGATCATATCTCTATTTATTTAATAATATGGAAATAAATTTTATCTATTCAGAAAATCTCCACCATTTTGAATATTCTTTCGCACAACTATTACATAACAACTACAACCTAGCAAAACAGCTTTTATTATTTGGGTCCTGGAGTGATCAACGTTAATATAAAGTAAAAACTCTTATTGTGTAATGCAGGAATTTTAATGACGATAATTTATCCGGATTAATGACAAAATGAGCTGTATGTATAGGAACAATCATTAGAAACCTACTTATATATAAGCAGGAAATACTTCCACAAACCAAGGAGTTATGCGCCGCTTACATATTTTTTTGATTATAAATTCAAATTATATGGAAAAACATTTTTCACATCAAAAAGTTTACGTATTTATTATACCATGAATAGAAACTTCCCTGAGACCTATATTTCTCATGTCAAAAACTTTATGCGAATAAAAAGATTCTTACAAACCATATTGACATCCTTTTTCAAAAAAGTAGAGTGGGATAATCCTTCATTAATTTACATGAATCGCATTGCAAAATCCATTCCATATGATATGCATGCTTTCTCTTCAGCTGTCATACTGTAACACGCTCGAAAACATACTTAAAAAATATGTTTCCCAAGATATATCAATATTATTATCATCAAACAATTTCACCCACTAGAAATGATTAATCATCTTTTAATTGTGTTGTAATTCACACATGCTACTCATGTAAAATTTGTAAACAGTAATGACATAATAGAAGCCACATTTTTAACATTATCTCATTCATATAAAATTCATGGCAAAACAGATAAACTGTTTTGCGCTATTAAAACAATTTGTGACCGCTATTCTCTCGTTACATCCAGTCAAGGAACTGATAGGGAATCGGGAAACACGATCCAGTTTGAGTATAGCACGAGAACAGCCAGTGTCACGTGATTCATCAATCACATAAGAACATATGACCACTTAACAGTATCAACACTGGATCATTGATGGTATATAATAAATATAATATACTGATGAGATCTTACTTACAGTAACATCTTTTTGATCCTATTTGATGTTCGGAGATTCACTCACAAAATTGACAGGCGATATCATATAAGACATTGAGAGCGCGAAGCCGTCGGTTGGAATACTCGAATGATATTGAACTTTACCACTGTATTCCTTCGCCTCCATCAACTGGACGTGACGCGCACGAGAGCTCGTCATACGTGAGGCATCAAGTTACCCGTTACCTACCAATTATCTATGGATAATATAATATTTGATCGTTACAGTGAATAACTTACCCTTACATACCGCGTTTAATTATCATATCTCGATTAAATCACATTTATTTATAAGATAAATGTGTTCCAAATCTATCAAGTATATACCAAGTCAAAAACTACCATAGAATGTAAATGTGTGTCACACGCAAATTTAGTTTATGACGCAGTCCGACATTCTTCACAAAAACGCATTTCATGTATCGAACTTACGTTGGCAGATATGCTTATTGTTCCCGATCATCGAAGTTTCAACCGATATGAATACTGATTATTCTGGATGTATTCGGTAAAAACGGACTGATGAAATTGTGGTAGTGACCGTGCACAGCTTCGGACTTTCAAACTTAAGAAAAGTAACTATAAGTCTCACTAACGTTTACTAAGAGTATTTTCATACCATAACGATTATTAAGCAACAAATGCACATTGGGTTCGAATAGTCCATGTATATTCCAGAAACACAGGTCAGTTTCGAGAGTTGTTCTATCGTAGCTATAGTACAACAAGTGCCAGATATCCGTCGCGATATTCTAGGCCAG
This sequence comes from Ostrea lurida, assembly GCA_903981925.1. Lineage (NCBI taxonomy): Eukaryota > Metazoa > Mollusca > Bivalvia > Ostreida > Ostreidae > Ostrea > Ostrea lurida. Next base: position 7,759 of record CAJDSM010101140.1, read on the forward strand.
ATCCGCAGGTGTTTGCGTTGGATCCTCACCCTGTACGGCAACACCATACCCAACTCAATAAAATGAGAGACGTGATGATGACCATCTTTTACCCGAAACTAACAGGTTCTTGCTCACGCCTCCATGGCGATAATGAAACTTGACATATAACTAAACAAAATCTTTATTCTTGAGTTAGTGATTGTATGTTATTATAAAACATATTGAATCTGTTTTATTCGATCATCTAGTACTATCGATGATTGTAACGGCTTACATACATGGTCACTTTTAGCTGGAGAATCATCTTATCTATATTGATTATAATTCATTATAAATGATTGATCTGATTTACTATGTCTAATTCATTTTTATAAAAACTAGAAAAACATGCATTAAGAACTGATATGACAATACAAAAAAATTGTGAATTTGACTATTTCTGTGACGTTGAGCACTAGGATCGCAATGGTACCAGTCGCTCAATTGACTACATCGCCCACCCTATTAGTCCGACCGATCCAATTTCAGCATATTCATACGATATGATTTTGATTTTAGCGAATGAGTTAGTGGGGTAGGCTTCTATTAACAATACCTGTATGTGGTTTAAGCTCCAGGCCACACACGCAGCAATTGAAATCATCATCCGCCCAAGATCGCCACATACAATAAAATATCGTTCTATTCGGTATTGTGATGAAATAACTTATTAATGAATACTGTTCTGTTTAGGCGGAATCGAATGCATGGATAAATATATAGAATATTAAAGAAGCTTTAATCTTACTGACGAAAAGAATCTTTTATCATATTTTATATTATTACAAAAGAGGACTCAACCGACCTTACACCATAATTTGTTTATTTTTCTAAGAAAAAAAATGATATATCATGTGGCTCATTAAAACATCTCAATTAGAAAAATAATGAGACATGTATAATAACTGTTTGGCCCATAATATAAATCTTAAATGCGAATCTAGGTTAAAATTAGACCGCTATTACTATGGGATGTTAGAAATTTTTCGGCAGATGTGCTATCATTGCGTGTGTGATCTTATAAACGTAAACTAACAACACTCCCTTCAAGTCAAAATTGTTCTTAAACTTAGTCACGAAAAAACCCATTGTAAGTCACATCATTGTTTTTGGTTACTTCGTTATATTTACGCCGCCATATATACCTCTGTGACGATTCAGCCATATTAAGAGTCGATGTTATTTTTTATATGAAAACATTACTATACGATTTTTGGGGTAAAAGATTGAACCGTTAGAATACAAGCTTCCGCTTATATTGTCGTATAATTTTTATGCACAGAATCAGTCCGACAATCCATACAATTATACAATCTTAACAATAAAAATAACAGCTACACAACAACGTTTCTACGTTTTTCTCAAGGCCTTCTGAATTTCAAAATACTATTTTTGCGGATAATAATGCCGTAATTTAATTCATCCTTACTTATAACAGTCAAATGTTCCTATTACCATGTATCAGATTTCCAACAGGCTCATAAAGCTCCTTTCCAGGTCCTAAATTAAATTATGTTGTTTGCTTTTCTCCGATCTCAGGTCCAAAAGTAATCTTCCGACTGACAATACTCTTTCTTATTCTTCAGTGTCAAACGTCTGATCCAAGCTAAATAACCGTTCTCACTTTAATTTATTTTGTTATTCGTCATTATCTTGTCTACAACCGGTATCCCGATTTTTTTCCGAAGATTCGTCATTCTTTCTTGCAGAGCCATTTACCGCTCAACAACATTTTTTTATCGATTTAATCTTCTCCCATAGTCACCTCAGAGTTACCTAAGTTCACTCGGTTCTTCTTCTCGCCCAGAAGCTCAGAGCTGAACACTTCCAAACAGTACGCGTTACTGACAAACTAAGTTTCTATTTTGACAGAGGCCAGATCCTCCACAGCAGCGGATCTTACGCGCGTTCAATCATCAAACTCATGTTCATCTGTTATAATTATACAAGATGTGCTCATCATAAATTATTAATATAGCTATAGTATTAACTAAATTGAAGTTGCATTTATACGAAATATGTGTTAGAAGGGGGAGGGGTTGAAGCATCGTAGATATAGACATTATACCGTACGGACAAAAAAATAAAAAACAAAATAACCATTCGAAAGACAAGCTAGTTGTCTCCCTGCGCTCAACTAGGTAATTCCATTACTCTACCTTAATAATAAACTTAGATGATAATGTGTATGATATCCATTTACCCTGCGCAGACTCTCCAAAAAATTTCGCTGCGGTCCGTTCAATCTTCATGACTTCTAGACATCTTAAAAGATTAGTATTCAATTCCGCTCATGTTTCAGATTCCTGTGAGCCAAAGCCAAAGAAACTGGCTTACAGACCACAACCGTAATCAGAGAGAAAAATGATGATACTTTCGTACTGAAAATAATCAGCTCGATAAGCATAGGTCCGAAACAAGACAACAGTCAGTACCCTAATTTATTTCGTCGGATCTTCAACTCTGTACGTATTGTAATTAGATGTAGCCTTGCTTTCGAAATGAAGTAAGAAAGAAATTGTTAATATGTAATGAACGATTCGAATGTGAATAGGATAATGGTTTATTCTATATCTTCTGATTGCACATAATTATGCTTAATTGATACGAATGATGTTGAAACTCGTTTAAAAATTAGTAAACATTGCTGAGTATCATATATGTTTAATCATTCGATAACGATTAATATAATTGTCATTATCTATCCTATCATAAACAAGTGAACTTAGATGGTGTATCATATTAATAATGATGGTCTAATAACATTAAGAAATAATATTAATTCTTTTCTTTTTACCTTACGTACATCCCGTGATATGTGAATAGAGCCTAAATACGATATTCAATCGGATGATGATGGTAAACTCCATAAGTACATTCGAATGGAAGTTAATTATTTATAAGTACAAGAAGCACCAAGATATAATTACCACAAACATTTTTTAATAATCTTACTTAACAAGCACATATTAAAGATTTTTAAAGTTTCATACCCTTTTTACGAATTTGATCAAAATTATCATGAAATCTTGGTTTATCGAGTAGTATAATCAAACAAATTTCATGTTTTTCTTATGACATCTACGACAAGACCATTTAATCTACAGATACAGTAAGGTAATCACGAGACAAATTCATATGAGTAGCACTTTTCCCGCCCATGCATATGCTGCATATCACAAAGTACATACAATCTCTCTAAATACTCATTTGGATATCCTTCAATCAGCTACACAACCTGATAGATATGACAAATCTCTCAGCACATGACAAGGTAAGGCTAATATGTAGTTGTGGAGAGCCAAGGCCAAGAAATTAATAGCAACAATTACATATCTAATTGTGATAGAGGAGTAATATTACAGATTTCGGTAAAAGATATTCAAACAAGCCTGGCACTTTGCTGTACTTCATGTAAATACCAGCCTGAATCAGACAAGCAACAAGTTTTGAGTTGAATAAACAGCCGGATGCAATCAGCATAGTAATAAGATAAGATCTCAATTAAATGAAAATAAGATCTCAATTATAGATATTTATGGTTTTACTAAATTTTTCTTCAAATATTTTTTGTTTATAATGTGGTCTTTTTACTTGTTTTTAGATATCTAATTTATATATACAGTATTCCCTGACTTGGGTTTACATTGATAATCATTCATATTTCAGTATATACCGTACACTAAATAAGTTCTCCATCGAAATAAATGACAAAAACAAGAGCCAAACCATAATGCAATTTTTACCTTTCCTTAATAACTTATACATATCACATTTATGTGAATATTAAGTACCGCTGGTTTATTCAAGAAAATTTCGTTTACCGTTCATTCCAGTCGATTAATAGTGGAAAAATACAACGAAAAATTAAAACAATTTATCTTCTATTTCCTAACTGAATCGTACCCATCGACCTTTTCATATGACGGGTACTTTTAGTTAGTGTTCAGGTGCCACCTAATTTTAGAATATATACATATAGGAAATGGACACGACAGGAGATATACTTATTTCTTCAACAACAGCAAGTTAATATATTTGGTATCCATATGTTCAATGAATTGCACCTGCAACTAGTAATGTACCTATATAACATGTAGACATAGCATTTCAAGAGAGTGTTAGTAAACCAGTGAACTTATACCCCCCGCAGTATACTCTAGGCAGTTGCTAGGGGGTAGAACAAAGGAGTATAAGGAATACGACTATTGTGTGTGCAGTTTCCGTCGTGGTTGTCTGATACCGTCACAGTACTGTCTGTCATGTCCGGTTTTTTTGTTGTTGACTCAATGGAGGAATTAACGAGCTCGTGTCCGGGGCGAAACAGAAACAAGATGTACATTATGCGTTTCTCTTTGTATAGTATGGCTTGGATAACAACATGATCTTGGGCACGATGAGGAGTCTACTTCTTTGAGGTGGCATGATCAAGCATGTGTTGCGGGTATATTGATGGACCTTCTGTTAACGATGACCGATATGACATTAACATCACATTGATCTAGTATTTTAACATTGATATGTACCGCTTGTCCGGCACAATAATCTTTCTAAACCTGTTTCGTTTGCCTAGACATTCTCTGTTGATCTTGGCACATGGATGCTTATGACCAGGGAGCGAGTTCATGACTCTGATTTGTCTGTCCGTCGTCTGTCCGTTCGAGTTCTCTGATGTAAGACATTCATAGTATCCGGGCCATAAACTTCCTTTGTTTTTGAGACCTGGGAGAATAGGCATATGCATATTAGCACGAACGAATGGGTGTATCATTCAGACTATGAACGATTAGAAAAATTGACCTTGGAAACCAAAACTGTGTGACATATTACTCTGTTTTGTCTGTCCCCGTCTGGCGATGTGAAAGCTTTAGAATTCTTTCTGGTCACTGCGTATTATTGATTGTGATAACTTTCTTTCCTTGCTTTCTTTGAACTGGGGACCTACAAATCTTACCAGATGCGAGCCACTCTGTACCAACTAGATTATGGTGATCTATAATATCATTCATGCCTTAATATTATAACCTTGACCATATACCTTGATCCTTTGACCTTCAATGTCAAAGTATTAAGTTCTTCTAACATATCCATGGTGTATTATTTGGACATTACACTAGAATGTCCAAGCTTTTTTCCAGAATATGAGTGAAAAAGTGTATTCAGCTGAATGAAAATGGAATTTATGTCAACTTGACATTCATTTGATACCATGATAATAACGGCACACTAATGCTCTCCGGCTCAAACCATTAAGATTTATATAACATTATCTGTAGTCCGGGTCATCAATTTCAGTCCTTTCCTCTCAAGGTATCATTTTCAAGTCAACTTTCCAAATAGTATCTGGTACGAGCGTAACAGAAGAATAACTGTGCGTAGTCGTAGTAGTGTTCAAATGAGATTCCTTTTGTGAGTGTTTACTGAAGCACAAAAGTATATGGCTAATTTTTTTCCATGGGACGTCCTGACTCGGATCAAAAATCGAGAACATGAGTAGTAACATGAATCTTATTAGATCTCCAGATCTTTTGTTTGAAATAAATACACGCTTTGCAATTCTCTTGAGTTTAGGCTTGTGCGTTACACCCCCCCCGTCCACTTCTTAGGTGAGTTCTGGAGTCACCAACTATGCTCATACCATCAATACAAAGTTATACTAATTCTGGCTATATTCATGACAAAGAAGTTGAAGTGGAGATACAAAAACACGTATATATATAACATAGGTTAAATGCTCTACTCCGTCTCAACCTCGTGCGCGTTATCCGCAACTTATCAAAGTATGTACCAGAACATAAAATTCTCGACGCTCTGAATGTTAATTATAGAGTAAACACAAAATAATTATCAACACGTGTTTTGTTTATGCCACGAAGTGTAATTAGGACATAAATCTGGGCTCTGCGAACAACTACTATTGCGTCTTATTAAAACTTAACGACACTTTATTAGATATGTATTTGTTACTAGTCAAATGCTTTGTTTGCATTTTAAACTTCGCAATTCGTCAATAACTATAAATAATGAGATTGAATCGCCGCAAAGGTAGCCATGATGCCACAGGCGTTACCTAGATCGTGATCATGTTATATAGATTAATCAAAACTAAAGACTTTTGTTATATATGTTTTAACAAAATGTGTTCGAGTAAAAGTTATAGTGTTACAATGACTTTGGAATTCCCATTAAGTGAGCCATCGGCTCGAGCGCGTATATATAATTGACCACACAACAAATGTGCATGGCCATATTTCAGACACATATTATTAAAATACCCCTCGATGTTGTTGATATTACTCGAAAGGCATAGACTCTAGCTAACTCAGGATGCAACGTATGAACTAACTTACACAATACGGACCCACTAAATGTGTAAAAAGCACAATGTTTGAGGACTTTTATTCTGCAAGAATTCATATTAGTCACCAATAACTCATAGTGACCATTTAAGACAAAATGGTATCGAATGCGAGAAGCAGTCGACCAAATGTGAATGAGCGATAATGAGTTATCTTGTGCCGTCAGTTATCCTAAGAATACTTTACGGATACCATGTAAAAGCGTTATTCAATATAGCACTAGAATGAATGTCATCAGAATCGATAGTCAATCTTACAATAACAAACTGTCAGATTTTTGCACTGGTAAGCAAAGCACATTGCCCATTTTCCGCAATAAATAAAGAGTATTAAAGTTAAACTAAAGTAGTACAGTGTCTAGTGCAAAATTATACTTACTTCTGTTTAAGACAACAGTAAAATAGCAATTCAGTACAACAGCAGATGTTTTCGTTTAACACCAGAACGCTGCACAAACTGTGTATTGAATGGAGCATTATTTACTATTGGACAGTAGGAATCCGCAGGGCTTTGATCTTCTGATAATAGTTAGAAGCATACGTGACTTAGACGCTGAGTATGCATCTACAAAAGCAGTAAGACAAAACTTAGATATTTATCTACCTCAATACAAATGATCCGCACTCTATCAGAAGTTAAAAAAAAAAAATAATTAAACGCTGCTTGTACTCGTTGGAAACAGAGTAATATTTATTTGCATTTTGTAAGAAAAATAAAAATAAATTTGGTTTTACACACTAACCTACACGCGCCTCTTTTATAGCTTTTCAGTCTATAAAATGTCGTGAAAGTTCTACATGTGGAATTATAAATCAGTGGCACACTACACTAAATAACAATTGATGATTTAATCATTTATTTTAAATGAAGTTTTGTTAGGCCGCATTAATAAACATAAATGGTTATGGCTGTGACTGTGTTCAGACCATATATGATCAGTACTTAACTCCATATTGAATCAGCAACGTCTTCGATTATAACCTAAAACAGTCAATTAATACATTCTGCGAAATTCTAATTAGCAGATTTATTATTCTTGTTCTACCTAAGATTATCTTTTCATGTATAATGAATATGGCTAGATGGCTATTTATATGAAGATTTATTTTTACATATAACAATACTAATATACGAGCACCAAGCTTTGAGTAGCAATCAGCTATCATTCAACGAGAGAAATTATAAAAGCATCAAACAGGGTCAGAAATCATTGAGGCTGCGCAAGTATCCATCTCTGTTAGAATATATGCTCAGTACATTATATGTCCCGGCCGTTGTATTTATGAGCGGGCATAAAAAAAAGAAATATGAATGAATACCACACTATATTGTTATATATAAATATACCACCAAGGCAATGTCAGCGAGTAATATATTGGATGAAGAATCACAATAGCACAAGATTATCTCACAAGATTAAATTATGCTCTTTACTTCAACTCGACTTTCTTGACAACACTTTTCACCACGATATCCAATCTGCACACTACTATACTAGAATCTTTCCGTACATCCGGAAAGCAGATTCCTCCGTTGGCTGAACTCCCGTATCTGTATTATGTCGCACTCTTGAGAAACCAATAGAACCACCTCCTCCAAATAACCTTATCGTCCTGTATCTACTTAAGAATAACGAATCTGCACTTGGTTAATGTTACTCTATGGGATTGATAGTTCACATGGATCAAGGGCGATCCGCGCACATTAAGACATTTCGTATAACTCCATATTCTTAGCGACGACGGCAAGTCCATCCTGTTACTACCCGAAGTTTAGTGAAAAAAAAAGCTGTCTTCGACGTCGCAGAAATAGCGTATATTGACATGCCATTGTGTGTTATATATTATTTATTTATATAGTAACTTATCATTGATATATGAAATTCAATCATCAAGATCATTACAGTTCAATCTACACGTTTTTGTTTAGAATATCATAATTCACAGATATGAATAAGTTAATCATCTATTGATAATGTTTTTCTTAGAAAGAAGTATAGCAAATCTATACCATCCCTATGAGCGGTGAGCATTGAAGGTTTGTGAACCTGTGCTGGGGAACGATTTAGAAGCGAGTGACCGAGTTTGGGTAAACTTAAGGATATCTATCCGGCTTATCATACTCGTCTAGCGTTCGTGCTCCGATTTGCAGCTAATGGTAGATCAGGTTTTGTTTCTTTGATGGTAATCAATATTGTTCCACGCAGAGTGTCTCAAGACATGGGAAGGTTACTTTGCCAATTATGACATCTCACGTTAGATTAAATCATATTCGTACACTGTTTTGAACACAATGTAACTTCATTGCCAGATTATCCGAGATTGGATCCTCTCTAAAATCTACCTCCACATATTACAGTCTGTATTTCACCACACTTGCCTTTAGAAAAATGATATATATTATGTATATAATGATGCCGGGAGTCACATAAATCTATATTCTTATTTCTTTGATACTTCAAAATATTCATTTGACCAATTGCCTATAATGTATAACAAATCTTAAATTATTACGTATACGTTCTTGGATGATTCCGATATGTAGAATATTTTTTTAAATTATCTATGTCTCCGATCAAAAGATACTAACAATTGTCTAATTGGGTTCGATTACGTTCTCAGATTACAAATATCGGGAGAATGTTTTAAAAAAATAATTAGAAAAATACACATAATCAACGATTCCCCGACGTGAGAAACCTATGAATAACCATGTCATATAAGACCCTATTAAAACGTTCCCGCATGATACTGACCGCGAGGCTAAGCATATTTCAACTAGCAGTAACAGAATTCTTGTAGGAGATACCAAACATAATTTTGACATCACCCAAGGATGCAACAAAACTCGCGCGGTAGTCTAAAATCTCAAGACTTCTCGTCCGGGGCGAACGTTAACCGGAATCACCTCAACAAAAACGAATTTTCCGGACAGTCCAGTCCTTAATAAATTCAAGCGATACTAGCATGGAGACCTCCTCGCGAAGCGATGCAAACTACTAAAAAGATTCAGAAAGCAGGTGAATATGAAATACGTTTAATTTCCCGCGCAAAAAAACAAAAAAACATCTTCTTCATGTTCTTGACAAAACATTTCGTAATCGATTAGATTCTTCCGTACTAGTCTTGCTTTTACTGATCCCACATCGAAATCATCTAAATCTTAGATACTTCATTTACAGACGCTAGACGGGAACGGGAACGTCACCGTGATTAAGACTGACACTAAGATCCGTAACTATAGCATAACCGACGCTGCAGCACGATACATAGTAAGTTTTTTTTTTATATTCATCAATTAAATAATCTCCGCCAGGCCTTAACCGTGCATTAATGATTTGAAAGCAAGAAAAGAATGAAATACTAATATAAAACGAATTGCAAATGAAAAAACAAGCACAAACTAGACAATGCTTTTAAAACGATTTGGGATTCTAACGTGCAGGTGTATTGCCGTGTCTTTCACTTTAACCATAAGCTTTAAGAACTCATTAGATTAATAATATACATGAACAATAAGCCAGATACTATAGCATGACATAACGACGTAAGCGAGACAAGTATCGCATAGAACGATAAGCAAGCGGACTCGGATCGCTATACATCAGATGGTGCTTACAGTCCACACAACTAGTGTGTGAAATTAACCTTGTGGAGTACCTCAAGCAGCTTGTTAGGCCCTATATACCTCATTATTGACTTAACGGATTTAATGTGCCCAATTACATTGAGTATAATAAAAGCGATAGACCTGGCTAAATTATGTTCTGCCTTTCAACCGCATCCCCAAGAAAATGATTGCCCTCTGTCTAATCTATATTAGTTCAAATCATTAAATTATTCCTTTGGACATGCGCTGATCACACTTTCAGCTGCAAAAAACATATGAATGAGATATCAATAATTAATGTTAGGAAATAGGAATCAATAGTCCAAATGAATTTGTTTTAAATACAAAGAACAAACACAGAATGAAATGTCATCATCTCCTTCAACTTCTTATATCGTTAATTTATTTTCCATTTAGAAATTACATTATTGTTGCTTATGTTCTTTTGAGATTCCGGTTGTGTCTCTTATCCGCTTTCTTATACATGTTTCCTAAGCTGTTTCAGAGCAGTTGGAAAGACACGAATTAAAAATGCTAATAAAGGTGGTTACCGTGCACAATACAGCCTACGCTCATACTGAATAATGCCATCTAATTTTTTATGAATCTCAAAATGCTGAAACAGACACTATCAAAACGTCAAGACGATTTATGCACTACATTAAGTTAAATCTCCAAATTGAAACTAGGATGTTTTATTCATCCGAGTTCTGCACTCTTCATGAATATGGTCCGACTATTGTTTATGGTCCGAATTACATAATTAGACTTTGAAAAGTGTTATGATTTTATTTACTTGTCAAACGATTTCGCTTCCAAAAATCTTTCGTTTCAAACATTTCGCAATTATTTAAATGCAAAACATCCCACATATCCGCCGAGCATGTGCCTTCGCGTCCACTACACCGTGACGCTATCTAGGGAAACAGAGACATATGTCTCTGCTAGAAACGCCTTAAAGAACCCTGGGTTTCTTCTTAATTATAATTACAGGTGCGTGATATTCTTATTACCACATGTTATCAATAAAAATCAATAAA
>CAJDSM010101159.1:1207-13239 GCA_903981925.1 Ostrea lurida
GAGTCTGCATAGTTTATAAAGCTTAATTATTCTGATATAAGATTATACAAAATTTTCAAAAATTCAGTAATGTTCAAAGTACATTCTTACAATGAATTGAACAAATGTTTATAAAGTTCAAAATTTGAAATTTAACAAGGCTCTCATAAAAATGTATCAAGAATCTGTTTGATAAATATAAGTAAAGACTAAACTAATCTTGCTGCAAGGTTCACCAGAATTAGTCCAATTTTAAGACATGGGTGTATCAAAATTGAAATACTCGCTGACTCTTGACAAATGAATGCATGATCGTAAAACCTTAAATCTCGCTAACTGAGTCAAAAGTGAATAAACCAATTGCGAATATACAAATTATCGATCATTAATAACCTTCATTTCTGCAGTTACTCCCCTTGAACCAGAAATAGGATCGAGGCGTGTTACTATTGCGGTCCTAGGCATCACATAAATAGTTTTAAAGAAGAGTGAAAATTAATTCAGCTTTCGATATCAAACACTTTATCATATTGACTTTTAGCAAGTTGTACAATAATCTATGACAAAAGCAAGGATTAGTGCCTTCGAGTTTATGGAGGATTAATTAACATTATTAAATTATATTGGTACATGACCATATATTTGTAAGACTCCAAAGTGCGATGGTGTCCCCAAAGCGCGATGGTCTACGCCAAAGTGCGATGGTTTGAAAGTCTTTGTAAAGCTTACGGACGCCAAAGTGCGATGGCCACGCCAAAGTGTGATGGTCTACACGTTACTCCAAAGTGCGGTGGTCTAACACGCCAAAGTCCGATGGTGTTGGTAACGTTTGTGACGTCACGTTATTATGACGTCAATCACGAAGAAATCTAACGTCAGCTTGCCCTGACGAATATTTTTCGAGGATAAACTGAAGAAAGGGGAGATCCGAAAATTTATGAGAGAACTCGGACTCCCATGTACTCTCTGACGTACTTTTTATCAGCTTTATCGAGGTTTAGGGCATGATTAAGGACCATCGCACTTTGGCGTGTCAGACCATCGCACTTTGGGGCATGATGGCAAACCATCGCACTTTGGCGTGTCAGACCATCGGGGTTTGGCGCAGACCATCGCACTTTGGGGCGACCATCGCACTTTGGAGTACCATCGCACTTTGGAGTCCTACATATTTATTCTAGAAGCAATCACTTTAACATAAATCTAGTACAACATGTATATATGTATAGACACATAATTACATTGTACAATGAGATACATACTCTTTGCCCTTCTTTGAGCTTCCATCATACACTCCTAATGGAAGATGACTTATAAGTCCCATGCGTTTAGCAATCTTTATCTGCTCATCCTCTGTCAACTGGTTTGCAGGTCGGCTTACATTTGGGGTCGGGTGGTAAACTGGTACCCTTGATCTTTCCAAAGGCCTTTGCCTCTCCTGTAAAGCACAGTAATTAATCCATTATGCATGCAATCATTGGAGTCCATTACTAAATGTCTGCAAGCCTTCATATATACTGTAAAATCATGAATTTTTGTTGAGATTTTTGTGGGTAAACAGAAACAACAAAAATAGTCCATGACAAATATTATCATTTACAGTCTTTACTCCAAAAGTCGAAGTAATCTAATTTTTTAATTATAAAACACAGATACACGACTAGTTGCTCAGCCCTTAACTTCCCACCTCCCTCTGAAGAAGCCAGGTTTTCGAAATTTCCCTTCCCAATGCGAAGTGGTGATCTACGCGATCTAAAGGTTATGGTATGAGATGCAAATTTTACACTACTTATAAGTTGCGGTTCTCCACCTCTGTACGATGTATTCCCTGGAATGGTAATAATAAACAAAACACAGTAATTATAGTAAGGATTGTAAATTATCTTTATAACAAAAGAAAAGAGAGCAAAAAAACTGCATTGATGAAATATATTATGAACAAAGAAAACTTACTCATGTCAATCCTGAAGCTTGATGGCTGACATAAGGGAATGTGCTCCATATGCTTTTACTGGGCACGTCATGCCGAGGGGATGATGGGAATGTGTTACCCCATGCGGTTCTTATAACAGATAATCAACCTTGCTAACAATTTGGAAAACATATTAGCTTCATCCTCCGAATACATTATAGATCATCTCTTTCTCTGTTGATTATTCTTCATATTGTTGGTCATTTTGGTTAAAGCAGGTCTGACGTGTTTTCATAATAAATTATTGTTAGTACGCGTTTTTCAATTACTTTTTTTTTAGAACTATGTCACGGTCTGATAAAACAATCGGGCTCACGGTGGGTGTGACCGGTTAACTAGGGGATGCGTACCTCCTTCCTAGAGCACCTGATCCTACCTCTGCAGGGCCGTAACCAAATTTTTAGGGGGGGGTGTTGCCACAGTATAATGGCAAGGAGTTCCTGAGGGATGCAGTTCAGCACCCAGTTGGTCCAGGCGATGGCCCTGAAGGCTGAGCCAATTTTAGCAATTTGATTTGGGTCTGGGACCGCTTTAGATCCTCATTGGTCCAGGACGGGCCTTGGTAGAGGCGTCATGGGGCGCAAGCCCCCGGAAATGCTGAGATTGATTTGGGCATTTATTACTTTAAATGTGGGTTGTAACATGCACCCAGTGGCACACCCTCCGTTTGTTACGGCCTTGCTTGATATAGTCACGTGGTTTTCGTGTTTTTTTTCAACAAATATCGTTTTGTAATTGCTATCGGATTGTACACGTTTGATCGCTGTTGATTATATTTGCCCTTTTCATCCCAGCTAATCCTAACATAGACAATGTGTATGACGATTTTATGAAACTGCTAATCCTGCTAACACTTCGTCCAGCTCCATGTATCACGTAAGTTTTTAATATGTCATACAAAAACCATTCTTGTTTAACACGATTCGTAATAATATTTTAGCCAAAGCAAAAGTCCAAGTTAAATGAATTTCAACAAATGTATATTAAAATTAACTCTACTATTGATATAGCTTCTTAACAAAGTCTGCAACTTCCCTTATCAACAATTATATATTACCTCTCCATCGGGATTCGGATTAGATAGGTCCACTATAGTAGCCTTTGCCTTGTTTCGTAAGAGGCGATTAAATGGGCCTACGGTCCTTCAGATGAGACAGCGAAATTCGAGGTCCCCGTGACATCCAGCAAGGATGATGGCACGATTAAGAATCCCCTGCTCACAAAGGCCCTGAGCGTCGAGCAGAAGGTCTATTTGCAAGCCGCTCACATCCGGACATCCGGTTGCGTTCCTCCATATGAAAAGCTGAAATATTCTCGTGGATCACGTTAAAACATCATATACATACAATTAACAATCAATTATACTCATAATATAACAATCATTATATAGATAGTTGATAGTATCACAATTTACATTAGACCCGCCAGGGAAAAACAGATAAACCTATATTATGGCAATAAGAATTCACTCTGAAACTGGGCAAAACTATAAAATCTGTCAAATCTTTAAATTAACAGAACCAAAAACAAAATTATATCGAATTTTGTGTGTAACAGCACAAAAGGTTGGGCAGAGAATGATCCAATTCTTCGTATGCCCTTACCTCTTGACCACTTAACTTTCCTAACCTCTGATGACTAATGCAAATAGCAATTCCAATCATAAATAGAACACTTGGAACATCAAATACACATCTTTTTCCCGCTTAGCGTTCTTCGAAACGCGGGAAATGTATTTTTTTATTTCAAATTAATATAAGAGTATTTTGATGTAGGTCTTAAATGGGCTTTCGATAACAAAATCATTATAGCAAATTTTAAATTCGTTTTAACGAATTTTTAACATTCTGACATAACAAATTATAATTTTGTAATAAAAAAGTAATTTTAATAAAGGCAATGAATTTTAATGCTCTTATATGACCCTTCCAAATACATGCTATAAAAGAGTTAAAGCAAATGACACTCTAAGTAGACCAGGTTCAAGTAATAAGTTACTAATCATTGTTATAAGTAATCAGAACAATTTGTACTGGAATGAGATCTTCAAAATTCGTTAATTTAAAATTTAATTCCAATATTATCCTTCCAATCTTTTCAAATTTCCGGTATTAATTACTTAGGTTACAACATCATAATACGACGGATTGAATTACTATAACACAATTTGAAAGAAAACAACGGCTAGTTTCGAATTAAAATATGTAGTTTGAACTAGGTTCCAAAGTTAGAACTTATGCACAGTAGTTACGAGTAAGATTAAACAAACCGATCTAAGAATGCACTCATGTGTGCTAAGCGCCCCGCGTCAAGAATACTTCGGCATAACTGATGTACGTTAGAATTTGACCTTAAAAAACGAAGGGAAACCCCATTGAGCAAAAGATTCTCAAAGGAAGCTGAAAACAAACAAGTGATAGCTTCCAATAACTTGGGATTCGGATCAATCTCTTCCTATGGACAAACCAAAATCAAATTGAATATATATAATATGGCATATCTTAAAACGCATTTTTTCTAACGCTAAAATAATGCAATAGATTTTTCTCAGTAATTCGATTTAAACACGCTAGCAGAATCGACACTTACACTGGATCGGGCCTCAAAATTTTAAATTCAAATAACTTCAGAATCTGTTTCACTTACTTGTCTGGTCGCCTCCCTTCGGGTGTTTAATTTTAAGTAGACCAAAACTGACAGCTGACATAAATTAAACCCCGACACGTTCCTGCCATTTTTTTTTTTTTTTTTTTAACATAAAAGGCAATTCGTTCATGACCAAGTAAATCTCGTTCTGAAAGCTTTTGTACAGTCAATAAATGGTATAGAGAAATTCAAATTGATGTGAGTCCTCTACATTGGATAACACTTGTGGTGTGGGTATTACTCGGTAAGAAGAAGTTTTCGCGGAAATGGAAAATACCCAACAATTAAACATATATACTTCATATTATAATTTGACTGTAGCTAAAAAAACCGTAACAAACATTGAGACCGAGTAAGGCAATTATTCCCACAAAAATCACTATCGGAGGGCAATCACTAAGAAAGTAAGTGTGCCAATAGATAGCTAAATTACCTCATACCGACACATTGGTGAATCAATACGACAACGGGGTAAGCAAGTTAAGAGAGGAAATATTTCAAAGACAGTAGTGTGCCATGTATAAGTATAACACTAAAGCTTTCAATGCGTCGATTCGTCTAATATTTTGTATGGAATCAGAAGTACAATTTTGGCACTATGATTGTTATGCAGTTTGATGTTAATACTTTGAAGTCTTATCTTACGGGAGAAAAATATGCAAGTGGCTAAAAGGAAGATTACAGGATGCAAACAAACATTCATTTATTCAATATATACACAAATTCACTACGACAATTGTTTCGAGGGATGGTTATTCATATGGATGGGACATCTGCAGTCATTTTATATAATATATCCATCAATTTTGTTTTCTTGACCAGAGAGAGGTCAGAATAGATTTGTACATGTTACACTAATGCGGTATTTTTAATATCATTGGAAATCGGATCTTCATTAAAAAAATTGACACAAGATGTAACATCAATCACTGGACACATCACAGGGATTTTTTTTTATTCGTATGACATAGAGAAATAGAATCTTATACTTTATTCGGGTGATTGCAGGTATCAGCCTGAATATTTAGATGGTAAAACTCATCAATGCGCGAAGCGCATTGATAGAAAAGTTTTAACCGTCTAAAATCCTCGTTGATAACCTGCATATCACCCGAAAGAAATATAAGATTATCTTCTTATTCATAATTTTAGGATTACTACAACACGAAAACAATGCTCCATTTAACTTTAACTTATTGTTCAGTTGTATGTGCAATCGAAAAATCACCTCAATATTTTAACCAATGAGAATCGGCGCTAGGATGATCACGTGAAATAAATAAGTATATAGAATGCACAAGATGTTCCGATTGATGAACAATTGTGATTTAAAAGAAACAAACTGGGCATCCACGAATTTACGGAATGCACGAAAACAGTGATTTTGCCTGATCCACGAAAATTTGATAACCGACCACCGAATATTGATGAAACACAGGTAGCGCTTTGGGCTTTTTTAAAGATCAATTTTAGACCACTTTCCTAAAACTTGTTATTAAAGAGTTATAGCAACATGGACCTCTGATGCGAAGGTCAGTAATGTGTTATAAGGCGAATCAGGACAATTGATGTAATGAGATTATTCACAAATTCGTTTACTAGTATTTTTAAATTTAATCTTATTTCAATCTTTTCAAAATCGTTATTACTAAGGTTATCATACATCATTATAACAGCACTAGCAAATTTAAAGCAACACGCGTTTCCGAATTTAAAAATATGTTTGATAGGTCCTAAGTCAGACTTTTGTAGAAATTACAAGTAGTTTACTGAAGAAGTTAATCAACCAAATCTAAGTGAATGCAAATTGTGATTGCTAAGGCCTCGTCAACTAGACTTCGTTACATTCCTCGGCACACAATGTTAGATATTGAGAACGAGAACCCAGCCATTGCAAGAAGGACCTCTAAAAGGATTCTCAAATGAAAGTGAACATCAAATGATAGGCTCCAATAACTGAATCCGGATCACTTCTTCATAGAGCAAAACATGGCACATCTAAAACGCAATTTTTCCTAACCTTTTCTATGCACGGATTTTCCTTTTCGTGATTCGATTCAAATTAAGCAGCAGATCACATTTATATGGATCGGCTAAAAAATTTTGTAAAAATTCAAAATACTTCAGAATCTGTTCTACTTACTGTCTGGTCACATCCACGTGTTTTAATTAAGTTAAGACAAACTGACCTGAAATAAATTAATGCGACAAGTCATCCAAAAAATTACATAAACATGCTTCGTTGCAACCAATGAAAGCCGTTTTTTTCGTACAAGGTGCAGATAAGAGTATAAGACCACAGTTTACAAGTTTTAAATTGTGATACGAGTCCTATCATGACTGACTAAACGTGTGGTGTTACTTGGTTGTAAAACAGTTTCTGCGAAAAAGGAAAAATGCCCAATAATATTAAAACCATATTACTTCACTTGTTGTTGACTGTACTGGTACAATAACCTTCAACACAAGCATTGAGACGAGTAAGGCAATATTCCCGACAAAAAATCTAGAGTAGAGTGTGCCCAATAGACTATACTTCTTTACCTTTCATCATACGACATAGGGTAAGCAAGTTAAGACGAGGAAATTATTATCAAAAGCATAGTTTATAGCATGATAAAGAACACTAAAGCTTTCAGTGTTGTCGATGTTTCTATGTAGGCAATGCCAAATGACATATACATTTCAGAATAATTGGAATCAAAATAACAATTTTTATTTTATTCATTATTAGTTTAGATTAAAAAGATTTTTTTTTTGCTATTCGATTCCTATCGCAGTGTTGAGTATAATGTAATGAGCCTGTCTAACACGGAAAACTCATACGCAAATGTTGGCAAAAGAAGATTACAGGATCAACATATTTATCAAATTCAAAATTCTCTGACAATGTTTGAGGGTAGGTTATCTCATTTGACTGGAGAATCTGCAGTCTTTTATTTAATATAATTAATTTTGCTCTGACAGGAGGGTAAAAATTTTGTACATTTATACCATATACATTTGTTTAATATATTTGACAGTTTATGTGTACTTGTACATTATGCTGATATACTATGCGCGCAGCCATACGCTCTAAGCAAGCTCCGAGAGTATGCTATAATAAAAATCATTGAAGCATCATGACTCTACATGAATATGGAATGTTTTTCAAAATTAGAAAACGGAGGTTTTGATGTAAAGTATTGGAAACTCAGCTCAGAACATGTTTTCATAACCTCCAGGCCAGGCCTCGAAGACCATGATATTGTAAAAAGAAAATTGATTATATTATAATTCTTAACGAGGCAGTAGTGCTATTCAGGAAAAGTACTTCTACGAGCAGAAACAAAACAATATCTACCGTTGGCCCTTACTTCCAATATATTTAGATTATAGTATTGAATATAATCGTTGGCTTCATCATATAAGATTCGAGATGTATCTCAGAATAAAATAGAAATAAAAAGACCCACAGGCTTCAGAGACTTCCATGCCTTGTCTTCATAACTTACACAAATTTTATTGAAATTATAAGGAATGTTTAACGGCCAAACTAACAAAGCTCAACTTTATGACAACACTGGTCGAGTTTTCAACTTCCTCCAATCAAGCAACTTCCCACTTAATATCATATGACTGAATAGGAACATCTCAAATATTTTAGCATTCACATCGAATCTTTTCTGTATATATTCCTTTGAAGATTGACATTGCTCTTCTTTACTTCTTAAACTAAACTACTAACAGCTATAACGAGTCTCTCCAGAGATTACTGTTTCCACTAACATATTCCAGACAGTGAGTGTCAATCAGATGTGATTCTGAAAATTTCTAAAGAGCTTTTGGATAACCTAATAATCCACGAGGAATTTTCTAAAACCTTGACCTGCCTACAAAAAGCGCGTAACGGATTATCATCCATACGGGACTGTATATAAGCTACGATTCTCACGAAGATGCACATTAAAGAGTCTAGGCTCTATAACAAGGAGTTATAGGATCAATTGCTTTATAACAACTAGCTAAAATCGGCACCTCGGAATATACGAAGTATTACTCATCAGCCGTTGGTACAAAATGAATTATTATTGTCTATAGCATACACATGCTAGTTTGTAAAAAACACGGCCTCTGGTAGCCACACACACTAGCAAGTTACATCTGAATAGATGGATGATAAAGAGCAGCATGGGTTATATTATCAGATAGAATATTTATGAGTTCTTTTAGGTATGAAAACATGGATTATCCACACAATTCGTTGGTTTCCTGTGGGCAAAATTGTGCTCCATCTTATTGTGCAGAACTGAATATTTTTATATTCATGGAAAAAAGTCAGAAATTATTGATCCTAGAAACGTGTTACGGCTGAATGAAACTAAGTAAAACCTCGATGTCATCTACGGCGACTTTACTTCAACTATCATACATAATAACGGCTTTAGTTATATAGAGTTGTGCTAATCACTTAGAACACAAATCATAATTTTCCCACAATTATGTTCATCTTCAAGATAATCCCGGACATGAATTATAGATCGATTAATTTAAAAGATGACACGCCAATACCGAATGTATCTATATTAAATGGTCGATTTATTCTGTCCATGATTCTGTCTTCATATTTGGATATTTAATTACGTTTAAACAATGACTCTAATGGCAGATGGACAACGAACACTATATGAATAAGCGCGTGATGACTTATAAATTGCATCCGTCAACTTTCTCTTTCTATGCTACATAGTATATACATACTCACCTGCTTATGGTGTGTATCTACTCGCAGTTGATTTCCTGATACGCCATAAGAGCATTAGCTAGTGCGTATGCGATTTCTAAAGCGAGGCCAACTACTAACAAAAACAGTTGAAGTTGCAGGTTTAATCGGAATTCGTTTAAACAGTCATCAATTTGCAAAATTCTACGTCGCGTTATAAGTTGTATCCTTTGTGTTTTTGCGATTAAAGATTTGTGTAGATCACTTTAGTCAATATGTTGAACTGATTTGTTTCATGAACCCATTGTCACCACTCTGATCTATCTTTCGCCTACTAAGATTGGATCTAGGGTAATAAACCCGTTTACGTTTCATATTCGACTAAGGGCTCACGGGCGGGTGTGACCGGTCCAGCAGCGGATGCTTATTCCTTCCAAGGGCACACGTGAGCCTACCCACGTCCATTCATGAGTATTGTCGAGGTCCGTGTTGCCCCCCCCACTCGAATTTTATGGAGTATAATGTTTTTTCAGATTATGATTACGTTTTAAGCACGGGATGTTACCTTCGCCTAGCTACTTGTATTTTATTGCATCCAAGTAAATGCATGTTTGTTGGCAAACCAGTTGGATACGGCTTTTAAAGTGTCAACATGTTCACATGGTCCAATTACCAAATATGGAGCGATTTTTCAGGTCAACGGTGCTTAAATCTAGTTCTATATGTTAGAAAAATGCATAAAAATAATAAACAAATAAAAATAGCTTTCGTTGGTACGTTATTGAGATGAAGGAAACTATCATCTGCAGAACAAAAATTCATAACACGCATAACGCGGTTATGAATTTTTTTCTAGCAATGCAGTTCTGTACATTCACCCAATAAACCAAAAAAAAAAAAACCCATTTTTATGAGTATTAATACAACAATATGAGAACAATATTTGCTCTTATCAATATTGAAAATAAAAAAACACTCCTTTTAAAAATGTAAAATAACAGAAGAGAAGATCTCCTGCAGGCAAGTGCCAGGGCGTATAATAGTGCCTTTGTAGAAGATATTCTTAAATACTGGTCATTTCATTTATAGTCAATTTAAACGCTAGCGCCAGCCATGTCGCACATGTTGTCTCGAGGATAAATCAGGTACGAAGTAGATTTTCTACTCCAGCACGAGCGTCTTAATCAATATTAACTCACTAAATAATTTCAATTTATATTTCGATTCGATTAGAGTAGTCCCCTGTGAAGGATCCTGCTTTATACCCCCTTGCTTGTTCGTAAGACGGGCGACAAACTGGAAAGCTGTCCTCGGATATGAGATAGCAAAGACTGAGGCCCCCATTTGAGAAAGGTGTGGCACGAAAAGATCCTCCCTCTTAAGGGCCATTAAGCGCCTGGACGCATAGAATGCCTAAGATTTCTAGCTTCCTCGAGCGCGACGTTTAATATACGAGCAACAATTCAAATCTGATCCAGATTCGATAATAAATATAAGTCTTCCACATCTACTTCGAGTACTATCTATTGTAATCGACACTTAGATTTTAACACGGGCGAGAGACTTTAATGAACAAACGGGATGATCTCAGTTAATACATATCCAGTAAACACTTATCTCCAAAACATATACATGTAATCGTTAGCAAAATATTCTCATTATGAACCTAAATACGCTGTGATTTATGCATTTTTTTTCAACTGGATTGATAATGCCTGGAGTTTTTTCTCCCTGCGAGATTGCTTTATGAATGGGGAGCAGGTTTATATCTCACAGGAGGATTTTCAACCAGTCTCGTTTAAAAGTCAGCATTTTTTTTTTTTTTTTTTTTATTTTTTTTTTTTTGCAAATTTTCATGCGTCGTCATAAACAATCCTATCTCCAATTCAATTTGTCAGTAAGGTAAACATGCTGTTTCGATAAAGCGAGTTTCATCTCAAACCGTTAGACCGTTCTGTATTCTGACTACGAATTATCAGTTTAACCTGATCAAAATATCTGCAACTGCACTATATGTGTATTATAATTTTGTTTTTATATTTTAATGCATCATAAGTTTAAATATTTCGATCTTAATTTCTTAATCATAATTCGATGTGAAAGGCAAAGATAACGAACAGTGATCAATCTTGCAAGTCCGCAATTAGAATCTAAAACAAGTGAGACTAAATGATGACTCTTGGACCCTGCTCGCTCGCAGCTAACGTAGAAGCACAATATTCGTCGGTTAAAATTTCGTGTTTTGATTCCGAAAAAAAATTCGTCGGGATTTAATTTTCGTCATTCAGACCCGCTCTGTAATTTACTCAAACAAGTTGGCATTTAAAAATTTCGTCCGAATGATTTAAATTCGTTGATTATGCTAACCAACGAATTAACGAAATTTACGAAATTTAATCCATGACGAATTTTGTGCCTCTACAGTAATCATTTTTAAAATTTTTTAATAAAAAAAATTTCTGTCAGTTCATGATGGTAATCAAATCCCCTCTAAAAATCATATAATTTCCTGAAGATACACTGAATGAACTAAGCTAGCTAATATATGATGATTTTGAAATATTGTTAGTTCAAAGGGTCCGTGTCCATTTATGAGGATTTTTGTCAAATTTTATAAAGTTAGAGGGGCATAACTTCCATTCAACTTTAGAGAATCAATATTCCTTGCTAATTGCACACCTACATATGATGTTCTACTATATAACCAAGTTTCGTTGAAATTTTGGTTTGTAG
>CAJDSM010101165.1:0-10869 GCA_903981925.1 Ostrea lurida
CGGAGCACCTCTTGTTCTATATGTCGATATAGAGAAGTCGAATTGTCGCCAATTTGGACAATTTACCCTGTATCATTATTAATGGAGCCGTTAACACGTTTCACGAATTATGCGTGTATTTTCAGAAATGACAATTATATTTCTGCAATATATTGCGCAACTAATAATGCAGTGCTACTTTTGATAAGCATAGTGTAATGCAACGACATAGCTGTACTGGTACGCACAGTGTAATGTTAGCAAGTCTAATGTACGCACAGTGTAATGTAAGTAATAGTGTGATGTACGCAATTGTGTACATGTACAGCAGTGTAATTAAGCATAGTGTAATGTACACACAATGTAATGTAAGGAGATTGTAATGTAAGCATAGTGTAATGTAAGCAGTGTAATGTAAGCATAGTGTCAAGACGCATAGTGTAATGACACACAGTGCAATGTACGCCATCAGTGCTTCATGTACGGCATAGCTGTAATGGTATGCACAATGTAATTACGCATCAGTGTAATAGTACGCATGAGTGTAATTTACGATAGTGTAATGTATGCACCAATCCAATTGTAACGCATAGATGTAATATACGCAGTGCACTGTACGCGTGTAATGTACGCATTGATAATGTACACTAGTGTAATTAGTACGCATAGTGTAAGTAATAAGTTAATGTACAGCACAGTGCAAGTACGCACAGTTGTAATGTACGCAACAGTGTAACATGTAAGCATAGCTGTAATAGACGCAGTGCACTGTACGCAGTTGTCATGTTAGCGCATTGTAATTAAATGTACGCACTAGTGTCAATGTTACGCACAGGTGCAATGTACGCACAGTTGCAATGTACGCACAGTTGTAAGTAAGAATAGTGTAATATACCAGTGCCACTGTCGCAGTGTAATGTACGCATTGTTATTAATGTACGGCATAGTGTAATGTAGCAATATGTAATGTACGCACAGTGCAATTGTACGCACAGTGTAATGTAAGCATCAGCTATAATGATTGATTATTATTGCTTTACGTCCCTCCTGGACGATATGCATCACTGTGGAGAGTCACCAATTGCCGGTGAAAGGCCGCAAATTTAGGCCTGTACTTCGGCCTCATGACCTTTGAGCTGGGAGTGAACTTTACTCGATGCCACACCTGTTTGAAACGGAAGGCCTCAAGTTTTAGTTGGTCCATCCGAAGGACCGCCCCCATGTAGTTGCCGTCTATACGACAAGCTAGGGGTTACTGAGACCTATTCTAACCGACGTTCCTCCACGCGGGCATAGTGTAATGTAACTTGGTACAGTACTATGTTTGCAGAAAAACCAAACAGCTATTCAGGACGCTACAGAACAACCCCACATCGCAAGCCCAAAAAGGATGGCTTTGACAATGCCCAGACAGAAAGTTCAGAAGACAGTTTGTGAGATGCAGGACACCTGGTTCAATAATAAAGCAACGAAATTTCCAGGGCTACGCAGGACAGTCATGGCTCCAAGCTTTTAATTTTTATGACCACTGAAGGCGGGATGTACGGGACCACAGACCTACTGAACCTTTACCCCTCGGGCCCCATCTGTTGATGAGAAAGAAAGCAGGATACTAAGAGAGACTGGGCTGAACACTTCAACAACGTCCGTAAACCGTCCCGTCAACAGTCAACGACGAAGCTGTAGCCGCTTGGCCCAAGTGTGAAAACCAAACCAGACTGGACAAACCTGCGCAGTGAAGAAGTCAGAAAAGCTCTTTAAGCAACTTCTACCTGTTGGGCAAGCACCAGGATCAGACTGCTATCCCTGCAGAGTGACAAGGCAGGTGGCCCCGTCACTAACACAGAAACTGAACTCAACTCTTCCAATCCATGTGGCATTAGGAAAAAGTTCAACAACCGTTTCAAGGATTGCCAGCATTGTCCACGTCTAAAAGGAAAGAAACGTCAGTCATGCGATTGAATCACAGAGACATCTCCCTTCTGTTCATAGCTGAGAAGATACTGGCTCGTGTTACTGCTAAACCGTCTAACCCAAACCTTAAAAAAAGGCTCCTCTAGACAGCCAGTGCGGCTTCCGCGCCGAACTTGGACAGACGGACATGAAGTTTGCTGGCGCGCAACTTCTGGAACAATGTTCAAAAGCAGCACTGCGACCTCTACATGACCCTTTGTCAAAGGCCTTTGGCACGGTCAACAGGAGGGCTTGAGGAAGATCATGAGAGAAATTCGGCTGCCCGACAAGTTCACACATTGTTCAACAATTCCACAAGTGCATGATGACGAAGGTACTCTATGGGACGAGTTCAGATGCCTTCCCAGTGACAAACGGTGTTAAAAACAGGGTGCGTGCTGACGCCGACCCTCGGCAGCACGATGTTGTCGGCTATGTTGACTGCATGCTTTCCAGGAATGCAACGACGGGATTCAGTCACTGTACGGACTGACGGAGGTTGTTAACCCCAGGCGGCCTGCAGGCTGTCGACTAAGGTGAAAAGAGACTGTCAGCAGGACTTCTTAATGTTTGCTGATGATTTTGCCCTTCAACGCCATACAGAGCAGAAGATTGCAGAATGAAATGGACCACTTCTCACGCACCTGTGGACAATTTCGGGTCTTACATCAGCACCAAAAAGACGGAGTTAAGCTACCAACCTGTCCCAAGCAAACCGTTACCAGGAGCCCCACACAGTAAAAGAGGAAAAACTTACAGCAGTGGACAATTTCACCAATTGGGGGAGCACTCTCTCAATGGTGACACTGACGTTGGTTATCAACAACAGGATGCCAGAGCGAAGCTCTGCCTTCGGAAAGACTGTGTAAAAACGGTCTGGGAGCGAAGAGGACTCAGCTGAACCACCAAACTGAAGTTACCATTCAGTAGAAGCTACCAACTTCCTCTACGCTAGCAGAAAACCAGGACAGTAACAGTAGACACGTTAGAACAAAGCTCAACTACGTTTCACGGTGATTTGACTCCGCAGCTTCTACTGCATCAAGTGCAGAAACAGGCATACTGTTGTATGGCGAGTTTAGCCACGGGAAAACGAACAGTTTAAATGGGGACAGAGAAGAAACGATTCAAAGACTGCCTCAAAGCCTCCCTCAAATGTCTCAAGATGGTATTATCAACAGCCGGGGGACACACGCCTTGGGACTGCTCAAGCTGGCGCACCAAGCTCACCACTGGACACAATCAGCTGAAGATCGACGTAACAGAGAGCCCAGAAAAAACGTGACATCCGCAAGCTCGAGCTGTCTCCACTTCAACACAGCACCCACCCACTTGTGGCAAACTTTAGGGCCCGGATGGATTATGTAGTCACTTCGGACCCACATTCACCGATCCATCAATCTCAGAAATTGAATTGTTGGGGTTTTTCCATTCTTCGATAACAGGATGAACAACACAACTGAACCCGAAGGACATCACAGCTTCCAGCCATTTAATCTGCAAACGATGCGCAAATCCCTCGGGCCAATTTTTATTCCAAAAACCATGTTTCTGTTTCAATAACAAGGACGTAACCAGAAAGGGGATGCAATTTTGTGCATTGTGCCCCCCTTTTAAAACGTAAAAGTACTGAAACCTCTCAGCTTCCGGGGGCTTCCGCACTGACCCCCTACCAGGACCCTTCTTGACCAGGCGGAGCCTAAAGCGGCCCCCACGATCAATGAAGTGCTAAAACTCATCAGCCTTGCCGGGGCTCTCCCCGAACCACTACTAGGGCCAGCCCTGAACCCGCTGGGGGGCCTAACGCGGCCCCTAGACCCAATGAATACTAAACCACTCAGCTCGTTCGGGGCTGTCGCCCCCTCGACCCCCCTACCAGGGGCCAGCCCAGACCTGCGGGGCATCAAAAGCGGCGGCCGTTGCAGACCCCTTGCCTTAGTCTTGTGCACCCCACCCCCAATGAAATTTCTGCGCGTTATAAAGCCTGCAATCCATTGAAATACTGCAAATGAATGCAAGACATTTTAATCGATTACAACTAATGCCTTTCGCTTACAGTGTTTGACACAAGGTTTACTATGTAGTCCTGGACTACGTAAAATGTATATTAGATGAAGTTAGTCCTGGTGTTTATATATATGTCCGGCTGCCTTGGCAGCCGGCGAGTCGCGGAAGCTACTAAGGGGAGAGTTGTGATGGGGGCTCGCCCCTCCTGCTTCGTACGGGGGGTCTCCCCGGTTATAATTTTTCAAAATTCCGATGCCCAAACGTGCATGCCAGTAAATGTTTGAGAGCAAATAAAAGAATTTTTTGTGTATCTCTTAATCTCTATACTGACTCTCCCATATCAAACTGTTGAACTATGGAACAAGATTTACAATTTTCAATTCTTTAACAACTAGGTTTTTACATCATTTAGTCCCAAAAACATTTATAAAAGTTCCTAAATAATTTAATTTAATAAGTTATCATCCATTTTTCATCAGCACCATGTGTAGGTTTAAGTATTTAGTAGTTCAACGGGACTACTTATAAATGATATTGGTACGGGACAAAATTACTAGCTCTCGGTTTACCGGACTAGCGTTAGTGTCGAACCCTGGCATTAGGAACTAAACTCCAGGAAAGCATGCATATGTGGCATCATGGCTATGAGGGATATTTAACAAAGAATGGCGCACAAGCAGGGCACATTCCCTCGCTCCGAGACACAGGATTATTTAAGAAGTGAGTAAACATCATACCATACAGAGCGTGTCTAAAGAAAAGTCATTCAGTAGAGCTTCTATCAGTTCGGGAAGTAGCAGGGCATGTCTCTTATATAGTCTTATGTTGTAACAATACATGTGTATCAGGTTAGCTTAGCGGTGCCTTTAATTTTTAATGCGTCAGCCCCGGGGGGGGGGGGGGGGGGCACTCGTAATTATGGGTAGGGATGCTGCCGCTGACATTGCAAGACCCCCCACCCTTTTCATATATTTTAGATTTGAGAGATTGTATACTGTTCACGGGGTGATGATTTTCTGATTCAAAGGTGACCTTGTTCCCATGATGACAAACAAGACAACTTTGACCAAAGCTGGATTCAAATTAGAAGGCCAGATTCAACGCCGCTCATTGATGAGATTTCGGAACATAGAGATGGAATCTTGTATACTGGGACACGTGTTGGTGTACAGTCTGTATACTGAAACAGAGTCACACTCTCGCTCATTTCCAAGCCTGCAATTTCAGAAAGCAGCAAAGTTGCTACGAGAGTTTGTAAAGCATGTACATAGCAGGACCAATTACCAAAGTCAATAATTTAAAAGTCTGTAGTTTTAGTTGTGTTTTATGTGGGATTTCTAAATTTATAGTGTTTCGTGTTTTATGCACGGGAATGCGTAAATTATTATATCTTTTGTATGTAATGTGACAAGTTGTAAATTTATATCTTTTTATGTTAGATGTTACCAACACGAATCAGTATGGTGGTTGTATTAAAAGTCCTCAGGTAGATAAAATCATTTCATTTGTCTCAGTGACTAAGATGGCATGCTACATGTTTACTTTTCTTAAAAAAACACACAACACACTCGTACGGCCAGTTGTTTTGTGGTGTGTTTTCCAATCATACGTATTCTATTCTGAATACGTGATTGTTAAACCTCGTTAATTCTGATACGTGTTATGTACTCGTTATTACCTTTTTTTAATTGATATGCGTTAGTGTGTATTCTCTGTATGTATGGTTGTCTCTTCAGTTTGACCAGGACAACGGTCTATAGAAGCTTCGCCGAGATGGCCAACTTTCACACATTTCATCTTAAAAACAAACACAATTATATTCAAGTTAATATCTTGCAGTGTGAAATCAAAACTCGAAAACTTCTTCTTTTGTTTTTTACAGAAACCTTTGTCTTAGAATTAAAAGAAAACCCAAAAAAATTATCGTTAACAGAAAAACAGTCTTTCTGTAAAAAAAAATGTCACCCTGAAATCAGATTTATTCTTCATATTCAATCGTATGCTATCATAACATCATTTACACCAGCGCTCCTTACGTAGATTATGTAAACTTGACAATTTATCAGTCTTACCGATTGATCTCTGATAGTGGTTAACATTGATCATACATCTTGTAACCTGACCGTTCTCTGCTGAATTTGGTTACATTGCTATTCTTAATTAGGCACTAAGTCATATGTTGAACTGACATTGTTTCAACCTTTTGTCATTTTAGTACTAGATTATGACGACGAGGTAACCCCGCATTACTTGTTGTCGATTACGCACACGCTGGTGTGACCGCGTCGCAGAGAATGCTTACTTCTCCATGGTACTGATCCTTACTTCGTTTTGTCGGAGGTCCGTGTTGCCCTACACTCCAATTATGATATATGTTTTCGGGCTAGAGGACGTTTAACACATTTCGTTTACTCACCAATTATACTCTTACCTGACCGTTCTCAGGTAAGTTGGTTAACATCACAATCTTGGACAGTCCTTCATTCTCCACACCATCTTCCTCCAGAATCTATCACCGGATCCTCACGTAAACGGCCCTATAAAGTGGCACGAATGTCACGTTATTAGATTAAACATGTGCATGTAGTGGACGTAGTAAAAGGTGAATTAACGTATCAGCTGTATTCGATACATGCTGTATATGAATCATGTGAATTTAAAATCTTTTTCCACTTCGGGTGGTTGTGCAAAGACTTAGGTCATCCTTGTTACTAATAGCAACGGGACTAAAGAATGTGATACCGAATTAATTTTTTTTTGATTTTAAAAAGTTCCCCCCAAACAACCGGAGACCCGCCACATTCGCATCCAAATGCAAGAGAACGTTGGCAAAGCTTTTTAGGTTTGACGCAAGCTCAAGGTTCAAGTGGATTCTTGAACATATAACATCCAAGACAATGAAACGAGGCGATTCTATCACACCCAGCACTGTGACCGGTTTAATAGTTTTCCCTGTAAAGGTATAATCAGTCAAAATCCTCATATCTGGCTTAGCGCCAGGGTCTGATGACTAATCCAATGCAAAAGTGGACATCCTTTTGTTATTGAACTTTATGGGCCAAAGAAACAGCATTGTATTCATGCATTGATTTATGGTTATTTTAGGTGTGTCATTTTTTGCATATTTCATTCTACCACTGCTTATTGAATTACTACCAATTAACTAGCATATCAATGTCAAAGCTTCATTATCATCGGATACCCGCTCTTATTTACAATTTAATTTGAAAAAAAGCTATAGTTCCGTGATATCCCAGGGAAGGATAGGGGCTTTCAGAAAGATGGTTTTACTGAAAATGTAATCACATCAATTACTCTTGGCTGCCAATGTAAGCTCGCGCGTCTTTCAAAGCCTAAAAAAACAGAAATAGCAAAAAGTGAAAGTCAGGCTAACATGAACGCATATGATATATCAGACGAGAAATAGTAAATCATTGTCGGAACACTCGAATTCTAAAATTCACTTTACCGTTCATTTGATAGCCATACCAAATTATTATTCTGAACTCAATTTTCAAAAATTACATCCAAGTATAGAGATTCTTATGAATTATTGAAATTATCAATTATCAGTGTCTGAAACTTACATGTACAAACAGGCGTTAATGTAATCCTGTACTTCGGGGCAGTCATTAAGTGTCCAGCACCACCGGCTAGAGTCGTCTAACAAGAACAAATGAATGGCAATCAGATGCGTGGGATGTTTCACACAGTTGAGTATGTCAATGAGAGAAGAAATGTAGTTTAGAAGCATATTTTATAGCGAGTACTGTAAACAGTGAGGAAATTAGAAACAATTATAAGTGTTTTTATAATAAAACTAGATTACATTGAAACACAGATTGAGAGGTTCATTACATCTTGCATGGGGAGTTTATAAAATTCGTTCATAGAAATATATACAAGCATAGTAAATGGAAAGAAGGGCTTGGAACAGTGGCTATAATTATACAATGACTGATAGAATGTTTCCCTTCATATTATATCAGTAGAAATCATCATGGCGTTACAACCAGTGTTATCTGTATTTCCTATCATACAGTAGATGTAAAATGTATTCTATAACGAAACAATGACCAATCAGAGGGATGCTTACTCCTCCATGGCACCTGATCCATGCCTTCGCTTTCGTCGAAGGTCCGTGTTGGCCCTACACTCGATTTTTGTATGTGTTGTTTTGGACTGATGATTACGTTATGATACTTGTTACTTCGCCATTTGTATATATAATACAGAATGAGGACAGGAAAAAACACGGATCCTCTGGACCACCAGTTGGTGAAACTGGTACCTTTATCAGTTAGGAAGTAATCCGTGGTCAAAATTATATGACAATTAAATAAGGGCCTCACATATGAAACTACAACACATTGTTTTTTGGGTTCTTCAAAATGATGGTTACAAAGTATTATATTACAATAGCTCCACCTACTATTGGATTATAACCCACATAACTGTTGAAAGTTTTGGCCGAGTGTTTCCTTAACAAACATTTCGTTAATGCAAAAAATCTCCTTGACAAATGATGGCGTAATGTCAATGTCCCGTCTAACCTCTTAATAAGGGAAGATGAACAAAGGGTCGATGATAGATCTAAAAATTTGTGTGCTGGAACACACGATAATACAAACTTAATTCCTTTAACAGCAGCATGATTGCAAAAAATTTTTTACTAAAGGAAAAAATTTTTGCCATTGTGCAGGAATCTATATTATTTAAAAACAAATGGCACAACAAGCCTATAACAATTCTAAGATTTATCAGAAAGAGGAATTAGTATAGGTTTTAACCGTCCAGGTTAAGGAAATTAATCGAGGGACCGTTAACCTGGGGAATGATACAATTCGGGACCGTAAGGTAAACACGCGAGCGACGTTTATAAAAGGAAAACAATTACATACTTCGATCATCCAATGACATATAAACTGAGCTTAAGTATATATCAATTTTGGTTTGATTTCATTTTTCGTGAAACGTTGTTTATTCCCCTCACATTTCCGACTTTGGTTAGAGTGACGGTATCTTAATGGTCGATTGTTGCAATAATTGTTATAAAATCTGTTTTATATATAAAGGCAAAGAATAACGAACGGTAATCAATCTGGTAAGTCCTTGAATAGGAATCAGGACAGGGTTGGGCAAACGCGGACCCTTGGACACACCGAGGTGCGAATCAGGTGCTAAGGAGAAAGTCAGTACCCCCTGTCAACCAGTCACACCCGCCGTGAGCCATGATCTTGGATAAGTAAAACGTAGTAATCTGGTGAGTCAAAGAATCCATTGTTAAAAAAACGGTTTGACAATTGTATGAACTTCATCAGACAGTTATTTTACCCGCCGGAATGGTCATAAGGCAAACTAATTCATTAGTATAATGACCACAGATTTGTGAATTCTGCCGTAAATGTGACTGTGAAACGCCTGCCCTAATATTTATTGCCATCCCTAACAATTATCAATTGGGTTGACATGATACGATTGCATCGTTAATGAATAGCAAGTGTATATAGAATTTACCGATATCTATTTTTTTAAATTACCTTACGTAAGTAGTATGCTCTTGTTAAATCACTCCTTCTATAACTGCATACAAAAATCCCAATGTGGAACTACCCCAGTCCACTTGAAAAACACTTTGCTGTGATACAGTTGCATGTTACATATGGCGGTTACGCTTTTTCACAATACAAAGATGCATTTCTCTAGGGCTGGGTGATTAATATTCAGATTGAGGACAGACTTACTGACAATTAAAGATGGAATTTCAAATAATTTGTTAAAATCTGTATTACGTCAAATGTATGCACATTCATGCGCCAGGTTATCACGAGTCCGAAAAGCAGTCAGCCGTGTTTCATTACAATTATTTGGTATAAACATAGCTGATTTGGTTTACGGGATTATTGTGTTTAGTAAACCTGATCAAGCTTTCAAAATCGCGATTGAGCGAACCGGTGAACAGGTTGAAGGCGCGCTGATCTATATCTGGTATTCCAGGAATCAGAGTGTATACCCTATTAATTTCGTATATTTATAGGATTACTTGAGAACTAAACATTGTTTACTTCGCCATTTCTATTGATTGCCAGGTGTTCTTATCTTACATTGATATATCTAAAAGAAACTGAATTAGTTATATCTTTATATCAGTCTATGTGCCATTACGTCATATTCTACAGAGACTACCTAATTTATGCTCTCATGAGTATATTTAGGTACTACGCTCACACGTACAAACAGAGCCTCTACAAATCTCAAAGGTCTTTCCTATATTACAACACATCATGAACAGTGTTTTTTTTATGCTCAATATTCATGACCTCTAAATAATAAACGCAATCTCTAGATCAGAAGTCTCGACTGTAATTGTGTTTCAAGTGAAAATTGTCTGTCTATAACAATAAATTGCTCTCCTACTCATTGCTAAGACAGGAAGAATACGTATCTGTAGGAATATTTTGATGTAACTATACGCGTGAACATATCTGCTACATACCTCAGGAGACAACACGTCATTGTTCTCCGTAGTTTTCGTGTCTCATATATATAAATAGCAGAATCCCAATCAGTGTCGCCAAAGATTTTAACAACAATATACACACGACTTTTTTTATGTACTCTCGATATATGTGTTACTTTGATTCTTGGAGTGGAGCTTATCTAGAGAGACGACATATCTTTTCCTCATCCGCTTATCTCTCTTCAACATTAAGAGCAGTAAATGAACCGACATTCTGAGGCTATTTTCTAAATTAGATCGACCAATACAAAACATAAGTCCAAATGATTAATCGACTTGCTTGGTGCGCAGCATTGGAAGTTTATCGTAACACAGGAACTTTTTTAAAAGATTCGAACCAACGTCAATAAAAATAGCATCGTGACAAATATCTCTGAACAAGAACGATTTCTCAGGTGTGCAAAAAATTT
>CAJDSM010101186.1:785-16016 GCA_903981925.1 Ostrea lurida
TGGGCTCATCTCCCCCTATAACTTGATAGATCTAACGTAAGTTGGATGCAAAGCTAATGAATATACACCGATTGGTCATCCATCATAGAAAAACTATTTCTCATACTCTATACGATTGTGTTAGAAAGTATGAGTGCCTGAGCAGATTTAACCTCGTTATAGCAAAAACAAGGCAATAATAGGTTGTGGAACGGAACCCTAGAGCAGTGTCGACCAACAGTAAACACCAGAATGGGGAGGGAGAATAACTACGAGATCAACATTGAAATTTCCGGCCCTATGCAACACTGAAGTTACCCTTAAAGACGCAATTAAGTGCACATGCCACTATAATCATTCTGAACGCCTTTTAAAAAACGAGTAATTTAATCAGACACACAACAATTATTAACCAAAATAATCCTGTGTTCGATATCATGTTAAAATCTGTACGAAAAATGATTGATCATGCGTACATTCGGCGGCACATCATTGAGGTACTAACAAGTATACTTTGGGCAATGAATTATTCGATAAAATGATTGATATAACTTCACTCATATTTTAGCATGTGCGAAACCGCCCCGCACGATATAGCATTTGTATATTTTCACCACCGCTACTTCTGTTATAAGTGAAATTTTTTCAAGTAACCACATTATAGGACCTAACAGAAATAAGATTCTCTGGGCATGCACAACAAATAGAGATATTGTTCCCTGTATAACGACGTCCAGTGAATTACCGAAGATCACTGACAATATCATTTGAAATTGATAAGGGTCCACGACTTTCTAGGCAGTCAGACATGACTAATGACCATGCATCTCAAACATGTCCGGGGATTTTTGCTAAACACCAATACTTGTCCACAATCCAATTACGTGACGAGGGGGTTATCTCGTTTGAATCCGATCAATAGGGAGAAGATTAACACTACGAGAGAATGGAGGAAAGTCCAAAATAAAGGAAAGACTGGGACAAGCAATTACCCTGAAATGTCTTGTAAAGATCATGCCTACACTTGCCTCCGATCCCTCAAGGCGTTTATAAGAGATCGGGTTAATTAGATTTAAGGTTTGAATGTCATGTGTTGGAACATGGTTATTGTTCTTTGGCTACGATTATTCTTAGAGTATAATCTAACAAACCCCACTAAACATCGTTCTGTATGAAATGTAAGTAAAGAATAAATTTTCTACCTTTCACTGAGTTTGGCCGTTTCGCTGCCCTCCTGTGGTCAAGATGACAATGGTACATATCTGCTATTCTGATTGAAAGACAGACGTGTGAATCTCTCATCGGTAGAAACTAATAATTTATTTTGGCCGTGTTTCAATAATATGGACACAATAGGCCAAAAAACAGCTTATAATTAGAACTAAGCACACCTTCATTACAACATTCTTTTATATTCTCTATATGTGTATAAGAAACTTTTCTCGTGTCTAAATATTCTGGGTAAATGTTCGGTAATCAACTTTATCTCTACTGGTCTGAAAATGTGCTGTCCCCTTCTGGACGAGTCTCCTGCTCATGTCCAGGTATCTTGAAACGCGTTCCAACAGCAAAAAAAAATTCCTCGCCCCGTTGGTAAAATTACGAATCAAAACTGTCATCGACGTTGTTTGTCGTCTAATCCATAAACCCCTGTCTTACACTCTGCATTACGCTTGTGATTGAGACTCTCAGAATATCATAATGTAAAGGCGGAAGAGAGCTCTATTGTGAGTGATGGTCAGAGTTTAAGGATCATTCTCTCTAGCACTCTGTGTCTTACATTTTTGTATTATAATTATCCAATAAGTATTCGATCCTTTAACACATTTTACTCTCTCCTGTATCGGTATGTGAGAGGCGTCTGTCAGCATATATGCCATTTGTATGCCAATTTTTTGTGTTGTGACGGGACTGCAGAATTCCACCAGGAAAAGCACCCCAGCGAAGTACAAAGGAGGAACAACAGACTCGCAAATCCAAAGGCGACATTTCGCTGGGAGGAAAAGACCGTAAGTCGGCTCTACTGCGATTTTCCGGAAATATAATTCTTACCTGACGGCGCAATGTCCTGGTTGTTATGGTTTCTTCCTTCTTTGACATCTTAGTTGTGGGACTAACCGTTCAAACGTGTATAATCGGTTTTTTAATTTACACCAGAGGATGCAAAGATTAGAATACGGGATAATTCCTTCCTGTATCCCTGGCTATTACATACAGGTAAAGCCATTGCTAAGATTATGTCAGAATTGTATTAAGTGGAAAGCAAAGGGTAGCAGTTTAGATACAATGATGCGACGCCTACTTGAAGGCTGGTCATAATTCTTTAAATGAAAAAGAAGCAATGCTTCATGCAGTACATTCATTGGTGTATGCACAATATATATGTCTATTAAAATCAGCAACAAGTTGGCAAAAAATTGATCAATTGTCTTTTTTATATAACACCTGTTGCACAAGCCGATGAGCTTGTAATCATGTTAGTCCAGGGGAGTCCCCGAGGTTTTAAACACCCGGGTTGAGCGTTTCCATTATTTAAAATACTTTACACTATTTTGGATGTCCACCACGCACCTTGCCATGAAAATTAAGAATGGTCATACATGTACTATTACGAGTAAATCTTCACAACTTAATATTTCCTTAGATACAATGTTTATTCTCACGAGAACTGAGACGCTACTTTAATTTCATACCCTAATTGATATTCTTTTTTTTTTTTGGGTTCGTCTCAGGCTTTCATTAATTTTTACTGTTTTAATTTAAATTTTTTTTTGCGCTACAAAAAATTCAGTACAATCATATAAAAGTTCTATTTATCTTAAACACATGAATTACCGTAGATTTTTTTTTTCGATCCATATAGATCATAAAATCACGTAAAATGTATGAAATGAAATATTATTATAGTTATTTCGCTCACGCTTTCAGCGGATATAATATTCTTCCATAGCCCTCCAGTAACTCTTCTTCGCCCCGTAATTCATGATATTCCGTTACATTATTCATAGCTTTAAGGCGTTATGCACTTTCTCAAGTTAGACATCGTATGCGTGATGTTTGCTTCCCGTCTTGCCTAATTTGCAACATACGCTCACACAGATTTTACTTCTCAAAGTTCTATTAGTTAACTGAAGGTCCGGAGTTCATGATAATCGCAAGATGGCTATGTAGAGGAATGTATGAATTGTTTATTATATTTATTATTAGTTGTTTATTCAACCAAACATATTTTTTATTAATGTCTCTATTCCGATTCAACTAAAGGCAACCTATTATGGATTTACTTTATTTCCGAGTATATCTTCTACATCAACACACTACACAAACATAACATTTGTGATCAGGGCACATGCCTTCTAGTTTTCATTGGTTCAATAGAAAGTTGTTGTATAATTTTAGCATATCTTGATGAGGGTTCGGGTTAGTAACTAAACTGCACCCAATTAGTTGATTTGGCAGTTCGGGTAGCTGTCCTCTCCGTTTATAGGAGAGAGACTAAGAACTCAGAGGAAATCCCAATTTTGAAGTTTGGTGTTGGGCTCAGGTGGCGGGCATCATTGAGCAGTCGCATAATAAGTTCTTAGCTGCTTTGTTTGAATTTTATTGGTTCTTATTCTTGAGACTGCCGCGAGCTGCAGGGGTAAGGAGTGGCTGAGTCGGCAACCAAAAAGCATTAAGGCGGGACCAGCACGTCACATTTCCTGCCAAGTGTAGAGAGGAATAGTACTCACAGACATAGGAACCCTAAATCCTTCTCCTTGCTTCTCTTCATTATGTCGCCGAATTCTTTTTTACACGGATACATAGAACATGTCATTGACAGCAATTAGGACAGCGACACTTTAAAACTGTCTTAGAAAGATCCTCTATTTGAAGAAACACAATATATTATTTTTTTTATAAAGTTCTTTCTCACATATCAAAAGAGTAATAAATAAAACAAATAATGACATGATAAATCAGGGTAACAATACCGTGAGTTAGGCAACTTCTAAACATTCAGTAGGCAGAGCGGAAACGCGGCGACATGTCCCCTGCGTGTCTTGAGATCTAGCGCTTTACTAACAAATCGAGAGGCGTACACGCCGCAAATCCACCCGAGGACCAACTTTTTTACCACAACATACCCGCCAATTAGTATACTCATTGTTGAACACTCACGATAAACACCTAATCTCTTACGGAGGGAGGAGCCTCATTGCATGTAACCATTTAACTTTACGTCTATACTATGCTAACCCCTTGTGCATGAGCTTTCTTAATTTGTTTCTCGCATTTCGCCATCTTGGCTACTGTTCATCGTCGATGGAAAGTTTTGACATGGTTATTCTATCCTGATTGAAGAATTTCTCACAGTCCACTCATGGATTAGGGCCTGAACCTATGCAGAGGGGAATCGCACTCACACACCGGTTTAAAAGTAAGTTGTTATTTGATTTTCACGATTATATTCTTATATAATCTATTGATTTTGATATAGCCCAGCGTTTTTGTTTTAGCTACATTGATAGACAGGAGATATTTAATTCTCAGTACGAATGCAACTTGGCAGGACACCTCTGTGTTCAAACAACAGACGGTCTAAGAGTAAACCGCTGTCTCAAGGGCTATCGGGGACGCCTATTATTTCTAAAGTTAATCATCTCTACTAGTTCTGGCAAATAACGCGAGAGGAGTGTCGCGTTCTAACTATATATTGACATTTTTTATGAGTACAGTCAGAATATACGATTGTAAATATCTTCTAAGATTTTTGGATCCGTTCACTACCGTCAACAGTCACTGTGCCGAAAATCTGCTATATCTTTATATCTGATCTCCGTAATATTACTCTCCAGGATTATGCTAATTGGTACACTACAATCCGTTCTCATTAATAACTTCTACTTCTTGAAGGGGAGATTTATCACAACTGTCTATACTATTTGTCCTATCAATTAATATTAATTATAGTTAGTGATATGCCTTCCGGTCGTTAATTTATCATTACACGTCCTGGTCTGGATTTATTCAACTGGGAACATAATGTATTTGGACACATAACGATTGATAATGGTCTTGATGCAAAAACATATAGAGGGAATTTATTAATTGATTGGTATTCCGCCGCTTAGAATACGGTCTATTATGTGACTAGGGACAGGACAACAAGACGTTATTTATCATCTTCGCACACCAAACAGAGCTAATCTAACATCTTAACCATATCTATGGCAATCAGTCTTTCTGGTAGATAACCGCGTAAGTAGTGTA
This sequence comes from Ostrea lurida, assembly GCA_903981925.1. Taxonomy (NCBI): domain Eukaryota; kingdom Metazoa; phylum Mollusca; class Bivalvia; order Ostreida; family Ostreidae; genus Ostrea; species Ostrea lurida. The sequence goes on from CAJDSM010101186.1 coordinate 6,018, forward strand.
ACACCAATTACTTAGGATACAGGCTTCTACAGTGTTCTTACGCTCAGCGCCGAAGTGTTCTTATATTATTATGTTGTTATAACCAGAGGAGTAATCACCGCTTTCTGTTGAGATCAGGATCACTCTTGTTTAACTAATATATTTATATCTCACTTTAACTAGCACTCTGGGCGACTGCCAAGTTTTAATTGACGAAAAGATGAGGTTGTTGACACTCGGCTCAGTATGAATGTTTCGTGTTGGGTGTTCTGATATATATTCGGATCATGTCTTACATATTGGTGATAATATATGCGCCAGAGACTCCGATCCCTCTTTTTTAGATCAATATTCGCGTATTTGAATGATAACCGCGGTGAGCTAATCTTTACAAGAGATATAATATGGATAAATTTTGTGCAATTTATATTGCTTAATTTAGTATGTGATGGATTATATGTATTCGTTGCATATACATGTTTACTATACCACATGACTTTGAGATTTGTCAGGAAAATATATATAGGTATCATTTGTTTTTAGAATATTGGATCCAATGCTATATATTTAATCAACGATCTGTTATTGGGCTATTTTCACTTAATCAATTCTTTTCTATTGTGTATATATATATATATTGTATATTATTATCTATATTATCAATTAATATGAAACTCCTTTTATTGACCGGAGGAGTCACATTAAGAGAATCAACTTTCGGTTAGATAACTAAACTCTGAACATAATATAACTTTGTAAATTTGATAATTAATCTTCTCATTGTATCACCACTAAAACATTGATAGAATTCGTATGAATGGGAGGATTATTATCTACCCAGGGTATGTTATATAATATTTGCTCTCCGCGCGGCGGCGGATAGAAACGGGCGTGGACTACGCTCCCATCTACCTTTTAATTTAATAGCTCTATTAATATGAAACGAGAAAGGAATAAAATGCCTAAAAACCCATCTGAAAAGCAAGCAGTGCACCTTGGGGACATGACATCATGACCGATCCTCCCCCCCATTTTTTTTTTAAAATTCTGTTCTGAGGGATTCAGATTACACTTATTTGTTATCTTTTCTTCCCGGTTATTTAACTGATCTGTAACTATTTGCGCCATTTGCAGATAGATCATATAATTTACCTAAACAAGTGTCCCTATTTTTTAGTCTCTGTCCACGTATTACTAAATATCATGTTTTCAGTGACATTATTATACTAAGAGAGAAGGCATTCAATGCAATACTTTTTACGGGGGGTCACTACTGCCCAATGCACCAGGTTAGGTTTTGAATTAGTTTTACTATTATACTACGACTTTTGGAATCGTCCTGGAACTTGTAATGTCATTCACTTCATTCTTCACGCACACCAATATCAAAATGGGCGAATAGAGTACTATACTCATTACTATCTAATACAATTTTGGTGAATAAGAAACCAATTTTTACTACCTCTTTATTCGTTCGTTATAGGGGAAGGGATGCGGGTTTTTTCCTTATGGCAGGTTTTGATTCTATCTTATCACTTCATTCCCACAATTTATATTTTCTCAAACTCGTCAGATTACATTAATTACATCTCTCAAATCAAGTATCACTGCTAAAGAAGGCCGAACGGGAGGTCGATTGGATTTGATCTGTTGACGTTTTTGTTCGCAATTATTAGCTGGCCCGGAAGTCTATTGGGAAGTGCAGGAATAAAAACGATAACAACACAAACTAATGTTTTCGAATGAACGGATTACATACATTGGTGCATGATTAATCAAAAAACTGTTTTTTATACCTCGAGCCAGTTCGATTGTCTTGCAATTTGAGAAGACGACGCAGAGAGTAAGGAGAGAGAAAAGAGAGAGAGGCAAGAGAGAGTAGATGGAGCAAGGATTTTTCAAATTGAGAGATCATCGGATGTAGGATTGGGTCTTTGTTTAGCAACCCCAAATCGGGATTACTTACTTTCTTACGATTCTCCATCCTGTTGTATTTGAAGAAACAATTTTATCAATCTAATAAAAAAGGAGATGGGCGGGGAGGTTTATTCTTTGAGATATCCCCTTTCGCATAGCAGTTTAGATTTATGGATTGGGGGTGGGTTCAACAAGTATTTGTAAGGCGTTCTACTGAATTATTTGATATTATTGTTAAAACTAGAAAGGCATATACTTTCTTAAATACCAGCACACACCAACTTAGATTAGAATTAACCCGAACACATGTAGAAGAAAAAATAAATGTATGAAGGTTTTATGACATTTTTTCTGTTCAAAATCATGCTATAAGATTTTATCTTTTTTGACTTGCAATTATCGAACTACATGCACGATAAGAGTCCCCCAAAAATTTCTTTTTACTGAATACAGTTCGAAATAGTTTAATTTTATGCTTTTAAGGGAGAAAAATTATACGCTGAGTTCCTCGATTCCATAAACTATAGCAGAGAAATATTAGATTTTCTTCTTTAAATTAAATTTTGGCGAAACTTAAAAATAGTTCCTTGGCAAATTTACTTGAAAGTTAAGGTCTCATAGTTATTTGAGGAACATCTCTGGCGGACCTCATGATTGTGCAAGAAACTCGGGAAATTGGGATCACACGAGGTTTTATAAGTTTTTTTTTCAATGCTAAGATAGAACAAACGAATCACTTTCCCTTTTTCATTTTTTTTCTACATATATATAATTGATTACTTTGTTGAAAATCAAATATGTTTAAAGGAGATTTATACCTCAAAAATGCTATCCTTATTGTCCCCTTTATATAAATTTTGTCTGTAATCAATTTTGTAAAATTTTGGTGGGTTGTTAAAATTCACATTTCGAATGATGATATTAACGTATTTTTCTTGTTAATCTTTGAATGAAAATTCTTGGATAAACTAACCTAATCCTTATCTTCTTGTATATTGTATTTGTAGATCAAAAAGCTAACAAATCCTATTGGGTCTTATGACCACCACTCGGAAAGGGACCCCTTCTCCATTTTACGCCTTCTCTATCTTACGAAGACCCTCAATTACATCAGCGTCACGGTGAGGGTCCGAGAGGTTGTTCAGGAACAATCCAGGGTCTACCAGCTTCGCCTTTTGGCGGTTCGTACAAGACGCGCGAAACTGACATAGGCGGCGGTCATGTGCCTCAAACGTGGTATAAATGAGCACAAGTTATAGTGTTTACATAGACACATATTTTTTTCGACGAAGGTATGGTAGATTGGTTCTTGGAATAATACACCTAGAGAGGAACACTTCTGACTCGCGTTCTATTTGATATATATTATCCTCAATGATAGTTATTCAAAGAGACTAATTGCAGAAGAAAGAACTAACAAGAGCAGGGAAGAATGTCGAGAACTACGATGCCACAGATGCACATAGGACAATTAGGGTAATACTTGCTACTCTTCTCGGATGGTATAGCAGTAATTGATACAAAATTGTTACATCCTACTTATAATAGGCGTCTTTGATACTCACCAATAATTTTATTCATTGTGGTTGAACCTATGAGTTCTCTTTAATGTCACACAATTATTTGATCTCGGTTGGTCCATTTATATGTTTTGTCAATGTGAGTTCATAGGAGTCACACGAGACGACGTCGGCATTGCGGATTTCTTCGTATCTCTAATTACAGAAGGTCGAGAGTAAGAAGAAAATTAGTTTACCTGATAGTAGTACATTGTTACTAGCGTAGCATTCGATGCTGCCCTGACTTGACATTCCTTAGTGCATATACACGCGAATGTATTGTTGAACAGTGGATCTAGAAAGGTAAATCTAACCACTCACTCTAGGCGTTGTGTGCTTACGGCGAATAGTGATGTAGGATTTCGAAGAATCACCTTCGCTTGCCCAACCTTATCGTTTTTGATCTCATAAGACTTCACACAGGTAGAATGAATAATAGATTATAGTTTGCTGGATATCGCATTGGATACACGCCAGGGCTATACAAAAAGATAAATTCATACCCCAATTAAGCGCACCGGATAAAGTGTATATTATTAAATGAGGCATAAGACTCCTGACTTATAGTGGCGCTAAAATATAGCGAATTATATTAGGATATGCCAAGGATTATGCAAGGGACCCAATATCTTTGCTTTGGATGCATAATCAAGCGGGCGGATTCAAACCGCAATTTGTTGATTTGGTTGTCAGGCAGGTAGGCTGCCATTACATCCGGGCCATTTTCTTTTTGCATTTTATTTTGGGTTGCTTGGGTCTTATCATAAGTCTCTATAAGTCAGAGTCTCAAACTTTTTTCTTCGATGGGGGGGGGGGATATAATCACCGTTCTCGAAACTCCTTTTTGGCGTTGGATTAATTGGCTACTCATGAATTATCAAGCTCGTACCTGTGGGCTTCATTCGGGCTATGTAGAATTAGACGCACACTGTCGCATGTATCACAGGGAATTTAATCACGTTTGATACGTCACATCTCGTAGCGTAAGGGCCAGAATCTTTGATAAGTACGACTATAGTTTCTCTTCTATATTAGGGTGGGATTTGAAGGCGATATTTCGGTTTTTACTCGATTATTATATTAGTAAGATTGTTTAGTCAACTTTGTTGCATCTCCAGAGTTATTCATATTTATGGCAGGGGAATAAACGCTCATTGATAAATATCTATGTACACTTTTGGGCAGATAGGCATGGCAACAAATTTGCTGTGGGAATTATTTACTGTTCGGCGTATTTATTCGTATTATCTCTCCGGTATTGTGGGTTTATTCACTATCAGGGATCTTCCCATTTATCTCTTTCTGGCTTTAGTTTCTTAGGTGCGCCATCAATCCGGAAATTAAGTTAGCTGCTCCTGCGTGTGTTTCGATAAGATTGTTGGATTGATTGTGAGTATATTAAATTTGATTTGTATCTGTTGAAAAAGCTATTATGTAATTAGGAAAGCAAAAAATTTTTAGGATAGCAATGAGGAATCTGAAAAAATAGGGAAATAAAGCCAGCACAGGGATTTATAGTGATCAGATATAAGAAGCATATTACCACACAATTTATATGGATCTACTTGCCTTTCTCGAATGAAAATCTTGAGTCGAACTGTATTTCAACGAGGTGAGAGATTGAAGATGCGCTGGCACTAAAGTAGGTTTGCGGAGCCCCTCACTCTCTCTGGTTTTAATTAATGTCACTTTGTCATGATAGATTTAAGTGTAAATAACACAAGTTGTACGGACTTTCAAAAGGTTTAAACATTGTTTTGTTAATGTTTTTATTATTTGAACGCACTTTAATTTAGCAGAACATAAAATTATTAAGACTTTGAGATGGAAATACATGTACTAGAAAGGAAAATAATTTATAGTTGTAATTTATCTACAGAACAGAATTTTAAAAAAGGGGGGGGGGGGTCTCATGAATCCATGCCCAGTGCCTGTGATTTTGAAGACTTAATTACGGCTCAGAGTTTCTTTTTAAAACTCCTTCTCTATATAATATCTCGGGTTTAAAGAATTTGAATTACTCTCTATATTATGTTTTATATTGTCACTTGATTAGAATCCTTCATTTGATTATTTCTGTACCAGTTGAATATATAGAATCACAATGAGTCTTTTGTGTATGGATAAATTGCGGATTGGTCATTATATTGTAAATTATTAAAGTACATCGGAGATGTTTTCTGTGATTTTTGTGGAATTTTGGCACAAATATCTATCTTCACGTGATAATCTGAACTTGCCTAATGTTCTAGGGCAAAAAAGAAGGTTTGGGATGCTAAAGAAAGCACCTCGGAATGCTTTACTCTATTGCAGCTCTACCAGAGGTCTTGTATACCGGGTCAGTTGACCAATCGGGAGTATCAGGGAGGCACAAGACTCAGTGGGTATACTGTGATGGGATTCTTAAAACGAATAGATCACTTTTTAACTATGCTATATAAAGATGGCGAGTGCATCAATCAGTTTTAACGTTTTATCTTTATTTACAGATCTAAGGCCAAGATTCGCAGGGATTGAGCCCTCACTGAAAGGGACTAACAGCTGAATGTTAATTTCACCATCTGTAGCGTCTCTTTATTCTATTAAGTACAATGACAAGGTGAATTAGCACGGAGTCCCACAAGGCTCAAAACTTCTATTTCATAATTAGGAACATTGAGATACTTCGGGGATCTATTTAAACGGGTCTATTTAGTTATGGCATCAGTCGTAGAAGAGTTCCTTATTGAGGCCGGGTGCGCCTTTAGACCAAGTTCTAAGTTTTAAAGCTTATGTGGAGCGGGTCATAAGACAAAACAGTTCAAAGAGAGTTCAGCGGGTAACCTGTTGGATTAAAGAGTTTGTATTATTTGTATGTATGTGTTCTGTTAAGATAACGTTCTAGAGCCTGAGGATCAAGCAGAGCTGTGCAAATGGGGCATTACTTTTCTACGAGAACCCAATTTAGACGAGCATCGCTAGAACAGATTGTTCTTAGAAGATCAGCAGAACTGTTCTAAGTTTATCTTAGAGCAGTCGTTACAGATAGTTCACAGAGCATGGAAGGCAGTCAGGTGACAGAGCTTGTCTAGACGTTTAACTTAGAGGGCGTTCAGGGTGAGGCAGGTTCTAGGAGTGCAGACTTCAGGGAGTATGAACATGTGATTTGTTGAGCTAAGTTAATTTACTTAGAGCGGTCATTAGACAGCTACGCTGTCTACGATCGTTTAAAGGGTTAGAGGGTGGTCTCCGCATCTGTATATGGGTAAGCCCCATCTTGTTGAGCAACCTTAGGAAATCGGAGCAAGTTTCAGACTTTAAATTAACATATCGCAAATCATGAATGTATGGGTACCGAAAAAATTGTCAATTTCTTTGGGTGCTGAAGCTTTAACATGACACAATCGGTAGTGATTAAAGCGTCATACCAAATTAGAGACGAGGGACAATATATTCAGTCAAGGTACAGAGTCGCTGACGAGGAACTGATACGCCGTTGTTAAATACAAATACTTAAGGATGTTTGTTTAATATATTTAGTAATCTTATATCTCATTTAATTCCATCCGAGTAAATGTCAAGACATACTTGTTCAAATTTAAAATTTATCAAATACTAATATACATGGAAGCATATTTATCAATCCAGTTTGAAAGAGCGTATTTTATTCTTACCCAAAATGCATAGCTTGATGGGGGGGGAATGTATAATTTTCACTCGATATATGTAGCCGTTCCAGAGAAGTGTCGAGATTTTGATCCAGTCGATCAAAAGGAATATAAAAAAATAAAACGGTGATTTAGATTGTTGGCGGTAGAGTTTGTCCTGGCGAGCTGTAAAGGCGCCTAACTCTTTATACCGGTATGGACTGACTTACTTGCGTATGTTCGAATCAGCTTTGATAGTTAGATTGTATAGTTGGGCAATAAGAGGCGTAGCAGTTAACGATTGATATCGATTGTCATCAGTGGTAGAGACTTCAGAGTTAGAGCTCAGATGGCGTTAATTAATAACAAACAGAATGTTTATTTAGTTTGTGTTTCGTACTTGCTTGAGTTGATTCGCATCTTCACTACTAGTTCAAAAACTGGTTGATTACACATAAAGATGACAAAATTGGATATCAAAAATGTTTCCATTTAACAGAACAATGACTTCTTTTGAAAGGCGTTTAACTCCAGATTTTCTTATGATTTGTTTTGACAAATGAACCATTTGCTTCCTAACAGTCTAGTTCGCGGCAACTGTTGTTCTAGTGAATTTGTTGATGTTTGACTTCTTGAAGGAACAAGAACAGATACAACTTTACTAAGGATAATGTTTCTCATATTTCTAATGTACATGCTACCTATGCATGCCTGAGATAGAGGTTTCATTCGACAGTGTCATATATTCGTATCCTGTAAAATTTTGATTTAAATGTGACTGCTCTATCCTCTATATGGGACAAAGTGATGATCCAGTCCTTGTCAACAGTACATTGTTAACAGTTCTTAAGAGATGTTATATATCGCTCAAATTTAGTGGGAAGTATTGGATCACATCGAGTCTATTATAATAGACCAATTAGTTTACTACCTTAAACAAATCATTTGCATATTTCCGATCACTTTCATCTGTTATCATCGATTACATAGCTTATTTCTTTCAATTTGTCATACATATTTAAGTATATAGAAAGTGTTTATGTATGCTACAACAGCATGCACACATGTGATCATGAATCACTGACCGCGTAATTCGCATGAAATTTCAATGCCAATCGTTTCCTATAATTGTAATTAACCCGCAAACATTTTTTACAAATTCAAGAAATCAGATAGAGATTGTAGTTCTGGCTGCTTCAGTTAGCTAAGCAGGTCGCGGATCCCCTGCGTCTTCTCCGTGCACAGCGCAGGATGGAGGGGGTTAATATAGATTAAACGGTAGATATTTTGCCTCTGGCTTTTTGATTTATGTTTTGATATTCTGAAAAAGTGCGTACTGGCACTACAAATTACGGATCGGAGTAGAAATTTAATAATTTTAAATTTATTTTTCTTTCCAACCATTTTTTCGTAAATGTAAGGATTCAATCGAATGATTTTTATTATTCGAAATTAAAATCTCGGTGATTTTCCTATCATGGGTATGAATTATAGAACCGTGGAATGTATTTAAATAAGAAAATGGTCAAAGATTAAGACATATCAGTAGGTTGCAATTCGCAATGTCCTTTTTTCCGTATTCTGTTGGCAATACGGTAGAAATCTATCAGTGTCAGAGGAGAGCATTTGATTGCACAAGCGTACAATATGTTTAGTCGCAGCGATTCACATAGTCTACATACCTAGTTGTATAAATTTTCCTGTATCATCTGTTAGATTTAACTATTTACCTCTCCGTTTCGTGCCTTAACGGAACGCCACGCGTCCTTTTGTTTTGTGCTCGTTTTCTTGTCTTGGCTCAGAGGGTTTTGAGGCGTTGGGATGTAGATTGCCGTTTTATTAATAATGGTGTTGGAACTATTTTTGCGTTTCCAGTTCTACGTAAATTTGGAACGAGGGGGTGGTTTAAGGTCGTCTAAGGTTATACTTTGTTCCTACTGCCCCTGCTTAGATGTGCGGGGCGCTTGGGTTGTAGTCTTCTTATTTGTATTCAACTAGTCATTGATGCAATGGCGACGGCAAGGGCTGTGCAGACGAGAGGCCAAAAGCACAAAGCTCCCTAGACTGCTGATGGGCCAGGGGGCCTAGTTGATTAGGGGAAAAAAGTGCAATGCGGGACAAAAAACTTTTAAACATTCAAATTCAAAAATATGCAACTAGGATACTTGATGTCATCAAGGTATCTGGCCATATTCACTGTGCACAAAAATCATATTTTTTCAGTTTCAATTAGGTCATGTGACGTGTATGCCTATTTCAAGTTGAGATATTTAATCTGTGAACGTACTTTTGACTACCATTCTAACTAACAATTGGCACAAATTTAATATCAATTATTAATTTCTTAATAAGATAAATTTAATCACTTCCCATTTTTCTATGCTTTAGAAACAGGTTTTAAATATAAAATTTTTTAATCTAATTATTATGGTCATCTAGTGAGTATAATCCTCGTTTTAATCCGAACAAGATATCGTATTCCAGCAAGATGCAAGCTATCATTTTAAGTATAGGCCGAATCATTCTATGGGCAGCATAACTTAGAATGCACACCAAGTTTGCATTTCTTTTGAATTTGAATGTTTATGTCACCACGGCATGCTTTTCTTCCCATCAACTAGGCCTAGGCATAGCAGTCTAGGGCGAGCCTTGTGCTTTTTGGCCACTGTGCACAGCTTCGTCAGATGTTGCTGTGAAACTGACAGAAAACGCGCTTCATCCTTGTGGTTTAATCATCAAAAATGTTATAATTTGAACAGAACATTTCTTCATTTTTATGGAAATCAAATACTATCGATCAAAACTGAAGAGAAATTACAAGGTTCAGTAATCATCCCGGAAATGTATTTATATCAATTTCATAAAGTGAGTTTGCTTTTATTTTTTTACAATTATGTAAAATAGCTTAATTTCTACTT
>CAJDSM010101239.1:510-10786 GCA_903981925.1 Ostrea lurida
CAAAGGTCACGTGGCTACGATAACTAATTGCAATATGGGACCACCCGCTGATGATAAATCTTAAATGTCATGAGTAATTACTGAGTAAAGTGTTACAGAAATTATTTCCCCGCCCGCCCGCCATTCACCATTTTATAAGCCGGTTTTGCACTCCTGCAACCCGGCCAAAAATAGTAACCAATAGTAGTGGCTTCTAACAAAGAACACGTTATAGAACGTGTGATAAATTTAGAAAACTGTTGGAAACTAATTACAAGAAAATGTTTCTAACTTAATCATGTACCTTGTTAAGGTGGAATGAAAAGTAACAATTTTTTGCGTATGACACAGCCTAAACATAATATCATCAACAGAGTACAGAAAACAATACATGATATGCCTGTGAAAAGCTTATATAAGGTGTTGTTTTTCTTAAGCTATGACTTGAAGAACTCTGCTTCAGGTAGTGTAAACAATGAAAATTATAAAAATGTCTGTAATTTCACTTAATAGCGCAATCGTTTGTACATTTTCACCTTAGCACAGTAAGTCCTGACCCTGGAGTCATGAATTTCACACTTTTGGAATAGTATCATATACTATATACACAGTTTGTCTACTGTAGGTCCCGGATTAAATATTTAAAGTTTGCATAATTTTTCAAGGTTTGTTCCTCATCCCTCAAGTTCCCAGGGTTCCTGTGATCATGAAATTCACAATTCTACTTCCCCTTACCCCAAACCAATACCAATCATTATGGGCCACCTAAGCCGCTCAGGTGACCTAAACTTAAAGGCCCAGTTTTAAGTTAACGCCCTCAAATTTTACCAGTGTTCTGATCAAAGCTAAGCCGCTTGTCAATCAAACTTGATTGAACGTCTGAAGGGGACTGTAGATCAGTGTGCAATTGTCAAGGTTATGATGTTTTTGATAACAAATTACAGCCAAGAGTATCGGCATGCTTTAGATCTCGAAGAAGCCCTCTTTACCTGTGTTTTGAAGCTTGAAAACTACTTCTATTCAATTCATTTTACTCTACGCATACTTCAATGAATGAGAATTGCAAAAAGTCCCTATAATTTTCGCCAAGTTAGTTCATATTATGACCCATCGACTGTTTTTAAATTTCAACTACAACAGGAATATATGAAGTCGCTTTTAATTTAACTTTCATGCCCCGCAAAATCTCGTGCTCTGCTGAAATTAACACGAGTACCTCTGGGTATTCCGTGAATGTGACATTGAAAGTCAAGACAACTGTTATCTAAACAATATGGCTGTGCACTAAATGCAAATTCATGTACCGTAATGGTTTAGAATTTAATATTTCTGCAAAAATATTTAGTGAAAATTACCGCGGATTATAAAGTCAAGATTACCGGTCGATCAATTTATTTTGCTGCGTATTTATAGTAACGTTAGCGTTGGCCCGATTGTCGGCCATGATGGTTTTATTTGCATCATCAACTTCATTGTTACTACTGTTAAACATTAATAATTAAAAAATACTCCAATCGATTAGGTACTTTAGCAAGCTATTTGAATTCTAACAAATTTATCAATAAATGCCAACCGCAGTTTTCTGTGTCGGGGGGGGGGGTACATAAGATATAGTTTTACACGGCCTATGGTTCGAATTTATTCTTTTCTTTGGATAATCACATTAAACTAGCAAAGATTTAGATATTCAAAAAATTTTCTTAATTAAATCAGTAGGGACTAGAGAGAGAAAGTCCCGAGATTTAAATTCAGATCGGGATCGGGCTGTAAAAATTCCCTATATTATGGATAGAAAGATAAGTATTTCTCTTCTTGTTCGGTGTAGTCGATTGATTGGTGCAGTAACCAATTTGTTACTTTAGTAATCCGAAACTCCTGCGATTATAGTTGCCAATCAATGCTTGCTAACCATACCTTGCTTACAGTTCATTTCAAAGTACACTAGGCTACTGAGTCGTGTTGTATATAATTGATGTATATATATACGTAGCAGTATGGCACTACCCAACATTGGATATTATTAATTTATATGAAGCATTATTCAATTGGTTTCATTTACTAACTTTGTAGGTAGAACTAATCTAATTAAGTTTAATTTTTATTGTGGGCATTGTTGCGCAAAGCAGTCTACTGAAATGCCCCGCAGATGACAGGCACAACAGGCACCCCAAAAAGTCAAAAGGGCAAGACAGGAGGATGACCAAGCCTCGTCACCGCCTCAGCCAGCAAAGGGTAAACGCCAACAGTCAGCGCAGAGTCCACCGCAGACTTCCATGTCCCAGACAAGGTTACTGGCCCCACTGCAGGGTACAGAGGACCTAGTAGACATACCACACGTACAAAACTTACAGTAGCCTAGATCTACCCATTTTCATGTTGATGCACAGCAGAGCATACAGCAGCAGGAAAAAGGTAATGATGTAGTAACTAGGCAATATAATGCAGTCTGTGCATAACATAGGTATGCACGTTAGTGACACAATTAAACAAAAGATCAGACAAGGCAAATATATTGAGCTCCAAGCTCTCATCCCACCTTCTGGGGGTCATGGTTCCAACTAAACCCAGAAAAATTTAGTACTATCTGATACAGGGGAGATCATCACCAAAGAGACTCCAAAAAAGATAGACTCCATCGATAGATGGACAGATATCATGCTAATGTTTGCATCGATATATCTCGAATCACATCCTGGTAAGTCTTCGGAGTTGCTAAAGTACATCCACACAATACGGCTAGGGGCAGTGGGATGGGGTGATTATGATATGCAGTACAAATTAAGAAAAGCCATCAACCCATTCAGTTCCTGGGGGGTGGTTCATACCGAATTATGGTTACTTTACATGTCCCCTCGACTATTAAATCCAAGCTATGTATCCACATGAATGAGAACTGTATACTTAGACAGTCCACGACATCACATGGAGCGCATATATTACAACAGACCGTACGATCCTGGATAGTTAGCTCCGCAAGCAGGCGAACAGAAAGGGGAATGAAGAAAAAGGGAGCGAACGAAAAAAGGTCAAAAACTCAGGGAAGATGAGGCAAAGTAGATTAGACATGTATAACCAATGGATGGCCGTAACGGCACATGGACCAAATCCAAAGGGGATAGAAGGAGGGGAGGATATTTGTAACTCCGAATACAAATCATCCACTAACCCCAACATCTAGCCAAAAAAACAACGGTTTGCAGATCAAGGAAACACCCGAAAGCAACGCCGTATCAACAAAGAAGGGTGGAACAGGAGAGAGGAGAAGAAGGACTATTCCATGTAGAGGAGGCAAGAGGAAAATTTTAGGAGGAAGCATACGGGGGCAGGAACAACATCAGTGGCCTGGAAAGACGCACCAAGGGAGGAGGGAGCGAGTGCGACGGGTAACCACTGAAAGGAAAGAAGAAAAGATGGAGACGTGCAGGACAGAAAACCTGGGGCGACTAGGGGCGCGACGAGCAAGCGAATCGCCTAGAAAGGGGTGAGACGGCCACGCGTCAGTTCAAGAGAAGCAAGACAGACGAGGACGCACCCCACGGCAGCAAGAGGCGTCAAAAAAGCAACACTCGCAAGGGGCGAACTTTGGCGTCGCACCGGCGGCCGAGTAAACGAGAAAGAGAGCAAAATGTCTGAATAAGGGTACGAGAATACCACCATAAGAGCGCAACACGCCCACGCAGAGCAGAAGTATGACCAACAAACGAAGAGAGGTGACCAAAGGGCAAATCAACAAACACGAGGAGGCAAAGTGGGCGAAAGGCAACGAGCCAGGAGGCATGGAGACCAAGGGAACCGCCAGAGAGAGGAGGGGCACAAGACTCGAGGGGGACACGAGCAAAAGAGAAGGGCAAGGACACCGGAGAAACGGGCACAGGAAGGAGACCCGTGACCCGGAACGCAACAGAGAGTGGCGAGACTAGTGGCGTGCCAAGAATACGCTCAAAATCAGAAGTAAAAGAAAAGAGTCACCTTCAGACGAGAGTGGACGCGCAAGGCGCCGGAAAGATAGGAAACACAGGCGAACAAACGCCAACTCGGCCACCACAAGACAGGGGACCAAAAGGATGTGAAAATTTCATAAAACAAGAAGAAGAAACCTAAGAACCAGAGCTGCCCCGTTGACGAAAGGGTACAGAGAAGGCAAGCGGCGCTGCAAAAGTACAAAGAGGTAAAAAAAAGCGGACGAAAGCAGTGATGAGAAGGGGATGTGAGTTGAGGGCAGGAGCAAGCCAGAGAAGAAAATACGAGACACGATGCTGCACGTCCATACAGTGAAGTAAATGGACGAACAGGCAATAAACACAATGAATAATAAGGACTGGTGCAGACGCGGTATAGGAATGTGGTGTGTGTAACGTGGCAACCGTATGGGTGTGTCAGGTTCTAAAAATCAGTTAGGAAGCTGAGAGAATGTGTGAAGGTCATAGCGGGGCAGTCTGTGGGCTCCGCAACTACAAGACGGAGAGGCCACCCATCCAACAATAATGCAAGTTCGGTGCGGATCTAGTGTGGAATGGTGATTGCGTGCTGGGTCATGTGATACAGGCGGTGTGAAACTGGCAGCAGTATGCTGCCGCGGTGAGAGCCTGAATTGGAGGTTGTAGAGCGGGAAGGAACTACATAATGTATTTGTGCCAGAAGTAAACAAATTAAGTGGGAGGGAGAATTATACAGCAGTATGATTATAAGCGGATGTACTGTACGATGAGGTCGTGACACAAGAGCTGTAGAGCCATAACAAACTGACAAAAAGTTTAAGGAAGAATAGTATGGCGAAAAGTGATGATATGATTCTTCACAACCAACACAAAGGAAGACTGCCAAATGAGCCATAGCTCTCGCCACGACGTCATGTGTGGGACCATATAATTATAAGCCAAAAACTTTAATCTAGCTCACCAAGAAGCCATGAAAATATACAACTCAGAAGCAAAAAGCACTTGGGTCGGGGTCAAAAAGTTAAGCGCGAATGGAGCAAAGCAGAGAGCAGGCGTACGTCATAAGACAGCCAAGCTCAGGGCCAATGTGTTAACTTAGTAATAGGATAGCAACTCTGTGGTTCTTGCAAGACTGTGCAAATCCAGGTCTGACTACCTTTATGCTTATGCAAAGTCAAGATTTCAAGCAGGGAAAATCACAGACAATGATTGTAGGAACACCAGTAGGAGGGAATATTTGTATATTGGAAACATGACAGTAGGAAGCCAATCATATAGTACATAGTACAAACAGAAAGAGTGATGAAGAGAATTGGGACACTGAAGCCATTAAAACAAGTATAGATACGGGAAAAATGTTAAGATGAGGTGTTTGTATGTCATAGGGAACTCATGTCCAATGAGAAAGGCACGGTACGCTTTGTATGGCAACGGAGCGAACATACAGTGAATCGGAAAGTCAAGACTCAAAAGGGTACCTGTTAGCGAGAGATTGAAGGGAGCCGGAGGTAACATGGATAAGTTTGGCGGGAAAACGCTACAGGCAAAGTGGAGGGAGCGAGTGTGCAAGCGGAAAATGAAGGGCTAAATTTTCGCTATATCATCATGCAAAAGTGGCCCATAAGTGGGTGAGCGCAGACCAAAGGAGAGGTTCTGAAACAAAAGAAGAACAACCAAACGTTGAGACAAAGAGGGGGGCGGTAAAAGCATTTGGGAAAGGGGGTTGAGAAAAAATAGGTAAATCACGGCTGAGGGAATAAAAGGAAGTATATACCTAGGTATAGTAGGGAAATAACGTGGGAGTGGGGGGTAGAGAAGACACAGAGTAATTGAATATACTGAGTTACTGTTGGACTTCTTGTTAGTATGGGACGAGTTTGTAAAGGACGGTCCGGCCGACACAACATATATAATTGGCAAGGGTTGCAACAGACAACAGGAATTAGTAAGTGTCAAAAAAAAAAATGTAAGTACTGAGACCAGGGGGCGTAAGACCAGAGATAGAGGGCGCATAGGAATGGCTCGAGCGGCAGAAGCAAAGATTTGCTAAATTGTTCTCACGAGACTATGGCGTGGCCTATGAGAGGCGACAAGTGAGCGAAAAAGAGGCATGGGGCAGCACAAGGCGGAGAGGCTTACGGGGGAAGGAAAGAAGGGAAAGAGACAGCCAAAACAAAGGCAACGGTGGAGAGGAAGACCGAAAAGAAAGTGAGAGGGGGGGGAAAAAAAAAAAGCGGCGAACGGGGAAGTAGGACCACGACAGAAGAAAGGAGAAAGATGACAGACGAGTAAAGCAGGGCAGATAGAAGAGGAGGAGCATGCGGGATATGGGGGACCCTCGGGGCGGACCAAAGCGCGAGAGAGAAAGACGAAACCCCCAAGGTTCGATGCATCCGAAATCCCTAAGGGCGGTGGCCCCCGCACCCACACAGCGAAGCGAACGCACCAGCAACGAAACATCCCACCGATAAGGACCCCCAACGTCCGGCACAAATCCGACCCACTGAAACAGAAGAAAGAAGCAGATCAAGCAGTTGGTGGAGGTAAGCAATCACACAACACTCAGGAAAAACAAACAAAAAGGCAACGCAACGGGGCAAAAACCGCAGCAGGACGGCTGAAGACCGTCCAGGAAAACACCCCAAAAACTACACAAAACCAAGCACATTACGACCACCGCAGGCGCAAAGCCCTAAAAGTATCAACACAAAGGCACAACAAACCAGATAAACAGGTACCGCTCCTCATTATACGCCGGACACCTGCAAACAGCTTCGCCAGAACCCGTAAAAATTTAAAGAACAGAGGAAAAGAACCTCCTCCGTTATTCACAGATATTGACGAAAGATAGGTTGATGGAAGATTACCGTGTTGCTCAATATTATTTTGGTGGCGTATAAATATTAACACTCCAACTGTGTTTTTTTCTAAAATTTTTCGCGACCCCCGAAAAACCACGTCTCTTCAGTAGCATGCATCAAACACGATAATTGTTGGAAATCCGCAACGACGAAAGTAAAACTTAATAAAAGGTGATCAAATGTAGTGCCAAGAGATTTGGGGCCAAAAACTTCGAAGATCAGAGCTAGCCTTGAGCGGAGAGTAATCCTTTAATTTTAGACTCGGTATTGAATTTCTTAATAATTTACCCCTGCAATTAAATACATATCCGTATTTCAAGCTTAGTAACATAGTACATAAGCAACTTAATTATCTTAGGAAGTCTTTTCTATTTATTCATATTATATTTGAAGAGAAAAATCATAATAGTTATAAATGATTTCATGAGAACACCTTTATCGAGAATGGGCCCCTGGCGTTCTTGGGGTTCTGGCCCCTTGGTGTGGGGCCAAATAATGGAGTATTGTAGTGAAGATATATTAAAATCTTAGAAAATTCTCTTATCTCATTCCCATGACATTTTAGGAAACCCTTTGACATGTATGATTATTGACTATCCATTTAAGCTCGTGTGTCTTTAACACTGAAAATCATGTGCTGTCAGGGGTTCAAGGCCCTTTGGCAAGGCTAAATCCCTGGTCATATAGTTTGATAATGTTTTTAGCCAAATATTTAGAAATCTTATTTACTATTGTACTTGGAGGGAAGTGAGATGTGTAAGATGAGATATTAATATTTTATAGTACTTCAGAATTGATATGCATATTTTGGAAAAGATAATAAACTATAAGGAAAATGACCCTTATTCAAGGCTGTCAAAGCAAAGAACTAGGTACTCAGTTTCTAAAGTCTCATTGGCGCCAAAATATGATTGATTTTACTTGGATCTCAAAACCTTGCCATTCAGATACTCAAGGAATATATCGGGCAATCCGAAAAAATTCCACTCGGTGTTGGATCAGGTAAAACTTTGATTGGTGTACATTATGACCAAGAGCTTAAAGTTGGCGAAGAAAAATTGCAAAAAATGCCATTTGTCAATGAAGAAAATATCCACAGATTCACGAGTGGTTTTCCTTTCGGAAAACATACAGCGCATTTGCGTTCGGAGCAGAATTCATATTTCTACAGTATGTTTTTCACCTTTATTAGATGAATACAGACAATATATCTTATTTTCAAATTTTGCTCGACCAGGTTGCGCAGACATCTTTGCGGCTGAGCAATAATTTATGTCACAGTGGGTTGACTGTTTTTCCAGACTCGTTTTTGACATGAAGTGCGGGAAGATGTCTTATTCGTTTTGATTCAATAAATTGCTATCAAATTAGGAATAACATTCCAATATTGCTTAATGTAGTATGCCTGTTATATTTTTCCGTATTATACCATATCAGGTCGTTGACCGTTAATGGCCCATCTTGGCCTCTCTCTGGTTTTTCATGAATCTTTGATTGTTTGATTAGTATATACCTCCGCTGACATGTTGTTTTATTGATAATTTAGCAGCTTTACCAATGTATGGATGGGAGGAGGCTTTACACAGCAGATGGCATGAGATAACTAATTATTATAAAGTAAGGTGTTATTTACCGGGGCATGAGATTACTATTTATTAAAGTTAGAGTGTTTTACCTGCATGATGATACTATATAAAGTAAGTGTTTTTACCTGCATGAGATATAGTATTAAAGTAAGTGTAATTTACCTGCATGAGAATACATATATAAAGTAAGTGTTTTTACCGATGACGATGTAACTCATATAAAGTAAGAGTTATTTTACCTGCATATAGAGATCTATATAAAGTAAGTTTGTTTACCATGCCACTCGCCCGATACTTTATATGAAAGTAAGTGTTATTTTACCTGCGTGGAGAGATACTATAATAACAGTAATGTGTTTACCTGACATGGAGTTTTTACATATATTTAATGTAGTGTTTACTGCTATGAGATACAGTAATATATAATGTAAGTGTTTTTAACCTGCATGAGATACTATATAAAAGTAAGTGTTGTTTTACCTGCATGAGGAGTACATATATAAAGTAAGTTAGTTTTTTACCCTGCGTCCAGCCAACGACGGGAAAACAGTTCAGGAGGTCGAGGTCACTCTGGCATTGTCCGTCCGTTGCCCATAAGCTCTGCATCGCAACTACTGTCCCTGACAACTAACCCAACCAAATTCAGAACCGAAACTTAGTTTCTACATTAAGAACAATCATAGTGTAGTTTTGCATAATTAGCAGGAAATAATTGATCCTCTAAATTTTAACAGAAGTTTATGGCTTCCTTCAACTTAGAAAGATCCCTCATAAATGATCTTAGTGCATCTGCATACTGCGCGCCTCGTGAAAACTACCGAACCAATAAGTTCAACAGTATACTATTGGAGATACATATAATGAACGATCATAAGTCAGTTAGTGCAGTGCAATTAAGCAGGAGAGTATATGAATCCTCTAAATCTGTATGGAAGTAATGACGCCCATATTTCAACCAACACTTAGAACAATTACTGTGAAACCTGCCTCATAAATCGAATTTTGTACATCGCAACTCCTCTAGAAAACTATCCAACCAAATTAATGAAACTTGCGTATACATTTTCAGTAAGAACATATATGTTAGTCTGTGCATATATGCAGGATAATATTGATCCCTTTAAATTTGTATGAGGACAAGTTATGCCCTTCCAAAAGCTTCTAAGAAAATCTTGGCAAACATTGTTCATAAATGATATGAACCCTTTGAACTAAACAATATTTTAAAGCAAAATCAGTCAATATATTCAGCTTATATAATTAGCCCACTCCGCAAACGGAAGTTTGGGGGCAGGTATATAGGTTTCACCCTGTCTTGTCCGTCCGTCCGTCGTGTCCGTCTGTCTGTCACTGAAATATGTGTTGTCCGCAAACTCCTTCCTAAACGACTGGCAGGATTTGCAACTCGAAACTTGTGGAGTGGTTAGAAAACATAATGGAGATGTGCATTATTTGTCAGGAATTTTATGTTTGGAAAATTTATTGTACAAATCATGAACGTTTGGACATTGCGCATTCCACAAATATATACCTATGCATCAGTGCGTTGTGCCGCAACTCTCACTTAAACGACTTGCAGATTTTTATGAAACTTTGTGGAGTGTTAGATATCACTATAATGGAGATCCGTGCCCATATTGTTCGGAATTTTATTTTGGACAAATTTTTGTGTACAAGATATGAATCATGTTGGACTTAAGCATTTTTCACCAATGTATGCATTAGTGCATCGTCCCACACACTCCCCTAAAGAATTATTACCCTACTTATCCATGTGATTATAGACAACTTCTGTTAATCTGAGAAAAATCTGTTTGTCGTTCATTATGGGTAGTGTGGCCCGCGGGGGGTATTCAGTCCGAGTAGGACCAGTTCCTACCGTTGCTTTTGGTGATGGGGAGCCTAGGCATAA
>CAJDSM010101257.1:376-14732 GCA_903981925.1 Ostrea lurida
GAGTCTATAACAACAGCAAAATATACCAAGGTTATGGGGTGGGGGTGGGTGTGGGGGGGGGGGGGGGGGTGGTGGGGGCGGGCGGGGAAGGGGGGGGGGTAGAGGAGGGGTGGGGGCGGGGGTGTGGGGGTGGGGGGCGGCGGGGGGGGTGTGGGGAGGTAGGGGTGGGGGGGGGAGGGTGAGGTGTGGGATGAGGGGGGGCGTGATGGGGGTGGGGAAGGCGGAGGAGGGGGGAGGGGGGGGGGGGGGGGTGCGATGGTTAACGCGCGGGGAGAAATGCTTTTCAGGACACGGCTATGTTTATCAAAGCACTGTTTGTGTGCAGAGATATTATCAATAGACAACGGTCCTCAGTCTTGCTGTCTCTCACGTTGTCTAATTTTGCTCCACTTATGTCTATGCTTGTGCTTACGATGTGCTCTCGTCAATTATGATATAAGGCGAACTATATGAATTGCTCGCGTGGACGAATTTTCGTTGGTTGGCTCGGTTGCAAGTGCTTGGAGAGGATCAACGCAGACTGATTGTACAAGATAGATATAGACGGAGCCCGATGTCAACGTGAACTCACCTAATTCCATATTAGAAAGTCTTCGCTTCACCGCTCAAGCGGGGCTATGCTAGTGAACACCGCACCTTTATGCTCTAATGCGCTCTCCGGCTGTAAACAACATGCAATAGTAAAGAAACGAATGGAGTAGTGGTCATTTTCAATTATCTCACCGCCGCGAAGCTCCCCCCTTGCTTATCCACCTCTCATTGTCTCTTTTAACAAAAGAACATATCGGGACTTGGTGTGGCAAAACATAGGAACAAGCAGAGTGGTCGTACTTTACTTTTCCCTCTCTCCGATGTCTGATATTAGGTACTAGCTCCGATACATGACCCTGGGGCTCGTTGCGTTGTGCACTACGGCGTGAACTCGTAACACGAGAACCTACTGCCCGGTCATGTGAGCGAAATAGCGTACGTCCGAATGGCCCGTGAATACTTCCGATTAAATCCTATTCTAATCAGTAGGGTGCACTCACTAGAACTTACGGGGTAGATAGATCCGTACGGGCATTTGGCGTACCTTAAAGAGAGTCATAGTTATCCCGCGTCTTTACCCGCGCGCTTGTTGTATTTTTTCATTCACTCTTTGACTGATCTAAGTAGAAACGATGGCGGCTAATTACTTCCATCTTGCGCCTCAGTGTCTCTAACCCATCTACAATAGTTGTTGGAAGATCCGTACATGTACCTGGTTCTGAGTGTCTCTATAGATATCTCTGTCTATGTCCTCCATGCTCTCTATCTACTTCAATTTCTTTTAATGATTGTTCGTTGTTCTGTGTTTCTTATTCTCTAGTTGCAGGAATTCAGTCCATGCGCAATACTACTATATCTCCTGACTGAATAGTTTAGTTCGATCATCTTCGTATTAGAATGTTTGCCTGAAGTAATACGATATGGCCGAACTGAAAATGCGCGTGTATTGGGCAATTCCGTGCATAGGGCTAACATGTAGTAACTGACAGGAAGTCGCTGATACTCGGGGAGTTCGTTAAGGACCTGAAACTCATGTCTCCTCATATAATATTTCCTGCGACAATGTAATACTCACGACGCGTTTCTCTATTAGTGATGGGTACATACGCCCCTCTCCTCGACTGGAGTGTGTCTACGATATTCTACGATTCTCATTTTTCACTTACGCTCTGATGTTATATATGACGCAGGAGCTTACCCTCCTATAGATCGCGTTCCGAGCATTTTTTTATATGTTGGGTCTCTAACTCCTAATTACTGAGTTGACCAATGGAAAGTTACGGATTCTTAATTTTGGCTCATTGTACTTTCTCCCGTATAGCCTCTTAAGCATTCTCTTCTTAGTCCGCGAACTTTATAGCTTGAAGTCTTGAGTCGTTTCATGCCTTGAGAAGAATCCGCTTGGCTGTCTCCGAGTTTCATATGCAGTTTGTCTGGTGTAATTTTTTTTTCACATTTTGGACACGTCGGTGATAAAAAGTCCATGCATTTTCTTAATAAATTTGAAAGATTGTTTCTCACCCTTCCAATATTTTCTACTATATGTGAGCGACTCGGATGATACCGATCTTTCATCCATCAGTATAAATTGATCCGGCTAGTGTCACAACACAGCAATTGCATAAATCTCCGACTACTTTCTTACTAATTTACTTTGTTATATTTATAACCTCTGCGCAACGAGTCGAAGAGGTTCTCTCTATATCCTGGTGGCGCCTAACAGCCGATCAGATGAAGTTTATCCACGTTTGTGGATAATACACACTGTTACAACGTGAGAAACAATATACAGTAGAAACTTAAGTTCCTCAAAGTGGTTGATCACATACTCTGCTCCCTCTTCAGCTCCCTATTTCCAAAGAATTACGATTTCCGTTAAATCGTCTGACATCGTAAAACCACGCCCAACTCTGTGATAGAGAGATTCCTCGAATTTTTTTCCGATGCAGGCATATAATCCCTCTAACAAAAAAGTAGTTCAATGAACCCCAAGTTTTTTATTATTCGCAATATAGAAAATTTTATGATAGCCAAGACGCGTCCACCCCGGCTACTTATTTTCTCCAATACCCTTTCAGAGTAATCACACCGATTGTCTTGCATATTTCTGGTCCCCCAGAAAGACGATTGATTTTGCACTATGTTTTTTATTGTGCCAGTAGTGTTTGTACGTTGGTTCCCAAGTGGAAGGACAAGAAATCCCACAGAGATCTTCTCCTGCTTTTAATATCAGAAACTTGATTACTAGCACATTCGTTCATAGGTGCTAGCCCACTCCTGTTCATGTTTTTCATACATTTAAATGATTTGACCATTTTAAAAAGGCGCTTATGGACTGATAGTAAAAGATACGGGGTTAGTCTTATGCTTTCTCATACTTACGTGTATTTTACAAGACCCGAGCTGCGCTGGCCCCGATGTCCTAATGATGATGTCCTGAACAGTTGTGTCCGCAGGCTCTCTACATATGCCTCAGTAAATACTCTCCCTTACTATACACTTACAGTCTCATTCACATAAAGAGTGTCTTCTCGATTGAACGACTTTAGAACGCTCAATATGGGATAGTGAACTATCAGCTTTTATTCATTCTATATACGTACACAATCTCTCCTAACGAGACAGATTAGAGTCTACTTCTCGTTATATTGTATTTATTTTAATTCTCCGTCCCTGTGCATTCGGGAATCAATTTTCTCGCTCTATACAATGAGCTATCCGATGACGAGGAGAATTCACGCACCGAAAGCGGGTAAGCTATTCTCATATAAGTGTGTCTCAGTACTTCTTCTCTCTGTGACGCAGATTGACCTGTACAAAGTAGATGAAGATCCGTACTTGGTTCCCTCATGCTCTCAGATAAGCCGGTCATTCAGGCAGCTCACACTTAGGATTTAGCGAGTCCGATCAATTACTTAAGTGTTCATGAGTTACTCTGTCGAGTCGTGTGCATGTTTCGTTACCATATTGCTAATCTTAGTAGCGAATTAGTGCGTAGCGCTCTAACATGACGTAGTGTCGAGACAGTGCGTCCATATATAGACATTTATACTCGCATGTCTCCTCCGTAGAAAGTCTCGTCTCAGGAAATTCTAGGAATGGATGGGAATCGCAGTGAGTTCTTAACACTCACTCACTTCTAGGGATATATCGGACGTATATTGCAAATTTTGTTTTTTTTGTACGACCAACTCTTGTGCTCTGGGTTTATAACCTGTTGTTGATGCTCGTATCCATGTCGTGGAAGGGAATAGCCCTGCTGTCTGACGCTATGTCATGTGAGGAAATTTATACTAAATATGCTGGTGAATCTTCACAACACTTAGTTCTGTCCGTTGTGGTATATGAGTTAATGTACCGACTGATCTGATTATGTACATGTGTTTAACGCGGATATGGCTGGAGCGTAATGTCATTGGTATAGAAACATTTCGTAGCTCTTGTTTGTCCATGGACCGACAGGACAATGTCCATGTCGTCTCCGACTAGTCGCGTTTGCTTCAGCGCTGTGGCGCATGCGCCCTGCCTCCTGTTGTTCAGCTAACTGTTTTTAATGTCTCTCTTTTAGAATCACTAGGTTTGTGTGGTGTCGAATCTCAATACGTTACATTGTGCTCAGAAATGCGGTGTTGATATGTCGAGAGAAAGTGGAAGTTACCTTGACTCGTTGATATTGTATACAATTTGTAGTGTATCCGTCTCAATGGTAGATTGTTACGCTGCTGTGTGAAGCCTTTGTCCGCGGGAATGGTCAAAAGTTCTACAATTATAGGCTTGTCTATAACATTGAGTCCTTGTTCCGCTCCTAGGAACTGGATTCTCTATCTTGTTATTGTAGAGCTGTAGCTATCGTGCGTGTCTCGAGCCTCGACGTATTAGTACTCTCCAATTGCATAATCATGTGATTTGTATCGCTTATTGAGTTACGCACATTTGGGTTGCTCGACTTAGCTTAGTTTATGCTTTGTCGTATCAGTAATCGCTGTGCTAGTGTTAGGCTTATAGTCCTGCTCATTAGCTAATTTTCCTTAGGCTCTGTGATTGAATTCTATGTGTATCCGCAGTGGTGACGGATGCTTCTGCTGTCTTGAATTCATATGTCTCGCTGGGTCTAGTCTCATTGCTGTGAGAAGTGACTTGTCTCCGCTCGCGTGAAAAGTTGCGTGCGATAATACGCATCACTTCGTGTGCCACTCAAATTCTCGCCGATTTCCCACTTTGTTTTGTGGTTAGTCATCTTTTACGCTTTCCGGAGACTTTCCTTTGTTAGAGACACTTCCCCATTCTCATTTCTAATTTCCTTATCTTCATTCTCTGTTTAAACCTTTTGTTTGATATTTGTGTCTTCTAAGTATAATTAATTATCATACTTTATTTTGCTGTCTCGTCTAATTTGAGTTGGAACTAAGCACACTGCTTATCTCTACTACTTATGTTGGTATCTATGGAAAGTTCTTATGTAACACTTGAAGAAAATGACATGCAAAGGAGCTGAGGAGGCCGTACCCATCTCTTAGAGTCTGTCGTTCTAATATACTAGGCAGCTTCCTTTATGAAATTGATATTCTTATAAAGTAGGTACATCATAAATTCTAGAGTTTCTAGAAAATATTTTGTGTTTACCAAGGTGAAACTAGTTGTGTCCAAGCCTTCAAATTACACAAATACCATTTTCTCATAAAATGACATGAAATACTTATGGGTGTTGATATAGTTTTATGAGTCGACAACTCAACTTGTATAAGTGGTGATCAGGTCTGACAGGATCAGTGACGGATAGCCATACCCTTCACCAATCAAAACTACCTCTTACGTATTATGGAGCATCTACCATTACGATTCTGACCCTCGACCTATAGAAATATGACTGAGAATATTCTGTCAGAATATCTGAGCGTTTTAATTTCCATTTTGATATCAAAAGTGTAGATAGTGACGGCATTATATTATTTTCTATGATCCGTTATAGAATTCAACAATATAACACTGTCAAATTACAACTGTACATTGTCACTAAGGGCCACTTCGCGGATCTCGCTCCCACCCACGCTCTCTGTTCGATCAGAAGAGTTTAAGAGATTGCGGTATGGAGCTTGCAAATATAAACTAGGATCTAAGTGCTTACCGGAGGAAACTTTCATGAAATGTTTAAACTTTTACTGGTCCCAGTGTTTTTTTAAAAAAAACAATAATTATATACTAAAAACTTATATACATCACATTACCTAGTGGATTTGCTTTATAAAGGAAAATTGTAACTCTTTCCCCTTTAAATTAGTTCTTACTAATTATTGAATAGATTTCTCTATCATGTAAATATTTTCGTATTTCTTCATTACATTGGTGTCGCAGGATGGTTACCGGTTGAGAAAGATTTTCAACGATTTTTCGTCGTCTAGCTGGTATTATGGGGCACTATTAAGACGTATTGATTTCCCTTATGTCGGTCAATGATAAAACCAAGTTCTCCAGAACGCGTGAGCATTGCTTTTGTCCTTTGCATGACGACCTTACTAGTCTAAGCGTTTTTTTGAATTATTTAAGCTTTCATTTAAAGATCCTAGCTGGTTCTATTGAAGATTTTAAAATATTCGTGGAGGTATTTATATTTTCATCCAGTGTTTTTTCCTAAGTACATCGCACTGTAAAACTTTGATACCCTCAACATACCCCACCATATAATATGAATAAATTATCCCACTTGTCTAGACTATGTAACTAGTACAGACTCTTCTCCTGCGCCGTGCCCGGAGTGGGCTTCTTGAGAGGAAGAGTTCATTTAAATGACCGACTCTACACACGCCTAATTTTTATGTGCTGCATTCTTATTGCTGGTATCACCTATGTCATCCCCGTATTTGTAAGCCGGTCCGTCGGCCTTTTTCGAATTCTCTTTACAATCTAAAATATGCCTCTCAGGCTCAACTCCCGATTAAATGATTTGTGTCCACTAGTAGGAACTTATATAGTGCTGGGTAGAGGATCGACGATCAGTGGTATCTCGCTAGCTCAGCTCGTTAAGTGTACTGAGCTTGGATGAATGAGTGACAATACGTTGAAAAAGCTATTACGAGAAAGACGGAGACAGGACAGACATAAATCGGCGTTCGGTAGAGCACAAGAATAGCTCACTTGAGCTCTTTCACCGTCAGTGAGCGAGTGCCGTGTGATCGTCCTTCCAGAGTTACAAGGCCTCACGTATAAAATCTCACTTCCTTCATTCTCCATGGCTACATATAACCCTTCCGCTCCTCCTCGCCTATAGCAACCTCGGCTCATGTCACGAGTCTCTCCGTCTTCATAGCACCCAGAACTGTTCGACCGCTGAGCAATCGATTGAATGATTGATGCAAGTGATGCACGAAACCCTCTAAACCAATGACTATTAAAGTGTATTATGACTTATAAACACATCGTGAGAGGTCTCCAGCTAAGTGGCAGATCTTTCGCATACGCATGAGAAGTACACAAATCTGCTTATATGACCTCTTATTGAAAAATGACAAAGTTAATTATGGGATATGCCTACTTGTGTTTTCAATCGCTCTTTTGTTGATGTGGTGCACGTAGGGATCTGCCTCTTGAGCGCTATTAGCCGTCTTTCTACATATCTGTACTCCAACATATTTTACTATATTTGAGAACATCCCACGTGTAAAAATTTTATGTATTCAATAGAACCCCCATTCCCTTTAGTGTCGGCTTTCTTCGTTTGTACATTACTTCACAGTCATATCCATGAAATAGTTTTGTGTACTAGATATACCTCATAGGACAAGAATTCCAACTGAAAATGTATATGAAAGGATAGTTAAAATAATACAATTTGCTGATATAAACTGCAGTGATTCTTGTCTCAATATAGTATATATTAGTATAAAAAGTATTCTCTCGGAGGAACTCTCGCTAATCTCTAGTACGTTGGGATATATTTTTGACAGTCAGTCCATATTCTGCTTCCATCATGAACAAGAATAATCCTACTTTTCTCCACTCTCGTGTGATATAATAATAATTATAGATCTTCCACTCGCTAATGAGAAAATTATGACAATGAATAATTCTAACATATGCCAATAATTGAAGCAATTGTCGTGACCAACTAGTAATCTTTTTACTCATGCGCTCACGTTCTGCACGGCAATGAAAAATGCCTTATCAGAAGCGAATGAAATGACTTTACAGGATCTCGATAAGTATCCAAGAGATGAGCTGATACAAATCATTAAATGAACTAGTGTCTACCTCTTTTCTGGGAAAGACGCTGAGTGAGATCACTAAATGTAAGGTTGCTGTCCGCTTTCACTTAACTTTCTAAGCTCTATTCTCGGTTTCTCTTCAACTGTGGCACGTGTATGAGCCTTTCTCAAGAAGCAGGTGTGATAGATGTTGATATTCATCAACACACGTAAACAGTGAAGATAGCTTTGCAACAGACCTCATCTATTATTGGTAAATGAATAGTCCACATATATTATAGGAATCGAACCACATAGTTAAAAATTTTACTAATATGTATTACAGTAATAAATATTCAGTTCCCTATATCACTGCTTTGCACTTAATAGCAGAAGTGCGTGAATTCACAATCAATTGCACATTCCAATCGAATTGTATATTCTAACATATCATAAGAACCTTAAGCATACCTTGATGACGAAGAGATCGGTCTTATTAACGACCTTTCTGATGGCATAGAACGAGATTAAACGCATAACAAGAGTATCTTTTGGCGCCGCCAACAAATGGGACATTCACCTGAAGAGGTACCCACAATGTCCTTAATATCGGGTATTTGTTAGTATTTTTCATATACAACTCCGCAACTAAATCATAACTATCGGAAACTACAGTAGACACATTATCCATATCTACTTAAGTGTGTTCGATAGGTGCTCTATAATGTTAAAAATAACAATTGCATAAAAATGCATCGAGTTTCTCCTGTCTTGAGATAGTCTGATACAAACCTTCTGGCTATACTAATTTCGTTTTGTTTCTGCACAATAAAATATGATTTCCTTCATATAGTGGACTGGGTATTGTATATATAGATAAGATCAGTGCCTCTTGGTGGTATCGCAATCGTAAGCATGTTCAAAGCTGATGTAATTCATCGTTGGGCAGGAGCAAAGTCTAGAACCCGCACGATGTCAATGCCACAGGCCCTGTTATACATACCATGTAAAATCATTCACTTCTAATTTTAAAATCATTTTATCAACCATATTAATAGAAAGGCTAGCCGATGACGATACAGAGTGCATCCTGTGGAGAGAACGCCACTTTTCTTTTCTTATTTTTTACTTTCTTTGTCTTTTTTAATTATTCTTTTCTTAATTGATTGCACTAGATTCGTATTCAAGTGAAGTACTCCTGAATAACTAGTGTCTCACGCTTATACTCTTTCGTTCTCAGATCTCCATCAACAACACTGTTTCTCATTCTCGTATATATAGTACTCGCTGTATTGGTAACTCTCCTCTCTCTCTCTTCAGCTGTTCTCTAGCGCCATTGGTCGACGTGGATGCAGGTGAGGATGATGTAAGGCTTTTAAGAATGAAGCCGCAAATTGTGTTAAAACATCGCTCCTCTCGTCACTGACATTGCGTAGATCTTCTAGATGTGTCTTGTAATGCCGACATCATTATCTATGGAAGGGACGTAATTGAAGGGTGTGTCGCTAGGTTGAAAAGTTTCTTTCTAATAGACTCCGTATAGCGACTGCTTTGACTATATATGTAGTAGGTCACTGGGTTTTAGAAATGCATACAGTGTAGACTAAAAACTTATAAAGCATATAAATTCCCTAGACTATTCTATTTGATACATGCCCTTAGCTCGGATGAAGTGGATCCACTCTATTAGGTGGTTATCTCTCGAATTGTTCCAAGTTCTAATAGATACCTCAATTCTACTTTTTCCCTCACCATTTATGATTACATAACATTGCATCTCAATTCGTGTTATGTTGTTGTTGTTTGTGTTTTTTTCTTCAGATATTTATTCGAATAAAAACTTACAAGTAGAAATGGAATTTAATTTAATAACACTTTCGTTTTCTTCACTCAAGTAATTATTAATATAATCTACAATTTGTAAAGTCATTGCAAGTAATTGACAAAATCAGATCCATGCTGTATTTTCGAACATATTTACTATATTTGCTAAGTAAATTGTTCTTTCCCCCACCTGGGACCAATAGTATTAGGGTCCGGGCCTAATCCTGTGAATAGAGCAATACAATACAATATTTGTTAATCTAGCATGTACCAATAATTTAACGAGTACTGATTAAAAATCAAATAATCTATATAGATTCGGTCTCGTGAAACTTAGAAGTACCATACTAACCATAGTACGTGAGAATTCAAGGTGTATCTCTTCGATACTTGCTTCCTCCACCTGATTAAAATGTAACATATTTATCTGTGCAACTGGATGTGCGTCGTGTTCTTCAACAGTATGAACATTGTATTTAATGTGCACAGGCTTTACAGATAGAATCATAATCATGAGCGATAACTTACAATTCATTCTATGGTTATACTGATGTAATATTGTCTTCAAATTAAAATGAGCGCTATAGCTGTAAGCAATTAGACTCTTGATAGGTGTGTTAGTACGATAGCCTGGCTACATTTGATTGTGTCTATAATAATCATTCATTTGATTTGAGTGTTCATCCTTATCCTCTCAGGTTCATCTCTCAGGCTATTTTTTTTTTGTGGGTATTTACTTAAGTGGATAACTACAATAGTGTTTACTTAGCCAGAGCGACGTCCATTTGACTACAACAGATATATCTCGACAAGCAAGCTGATCACTTTGAGTGAAGAATATATTTTAACTCCAAAAAAAGTCTACCTTAAATTAGCTGGATGAGATACATACAACGACAAAGGGAGCATATAAGATAACTGACATCATTATTTTTTTTTTCGTGATGCAGGTATTTTGGTAGTCTACCGTGAACCCTTTTCTTATGGACGGTGTAAGATTTAGATCTCAATCGTTCGCATTGAATTCGAAAAGTTTTAAACCGATTGCTCTAAAATCTCGGATGATAACCTGCATATCACTCCGAAAAAAAGATTGTGAGATAAATTTATTTCTTATCGATTTGGAAACTGTGTCTATCTCGCTAAAATCTCACAAC
This sequence comes from Ostrea lurida, assembly GCA_903981925.1. Taxonomy (NCBI): domain Eukaryota; kingdom Metazoa; phylum Mollusca; class Bivalvia; order Ostreida; family Ostreidae; genus Ostrea; species Ostrea lurida. The sequence continues at coordinate 11,067 of CAJDSM010101257.1, forward strand.
GAATCATCAGGGAATAATGTCTCAGTTTCAGACTGTACCGCGTTTGCCTCCTCGGTGTCATGTGATACGCTTTGATCGAAAAAAATCACCTCCAATCTTCTTAATGGTGGTTCTCTAAACAATGTAAGGAACATTCAGAGCTTGAGAGCTACGTCACTCACCGGTGGAAATATATTATATCATACTCCCAAAGTAAAAACTTTTAATAGGGCACGATCGTATTTATCACACTACAACAAACTGGCCTGGACAACTTCAATAGAAGCGAATTCGGATCACACGCAACACTAGTGTCTAATGTTCTGCGTATTTTACGCTCACACTCTTCGGAGCACACAGGTATGCTGCCATTATACGGAGATATTTCGGCTAGATATAACGTGGTTCCGGAAACAGATCAGCGGCTATATATGACTGGTTACTGGAGGAAAATAAGGTTTAAACGATAGAATGTGTCCGAACGACGATAGGCGTAACACGGACTGTAAACAGTTACTCCTTCAGACGCCTTGGGGGGAATAATAAAAACAACTGTCACGCCAAATTACAATAAAACTCAAAAACAAATTATAGCAATTTTTTAAAAAGCTTTGCACGAGTCTACTCTCTAGTATAGCTACACCAAACTGATACCTAGTAGAGATGAGCTATCTGAAAGTTTATTGATTGCAGAACCTCTCTTTTAGAAATCTTGTGTTAGTTCTTCTAACATAATATGATCATATCCTTACCAGTATATGTTCTCAGAGTTGCATAACATATCTTATCAAATAAAATAATGATAATTAAAAGAGGTTGGTATAGTAGTGCGTTAATCTATGTATTGTTGTACCATTATCCTATGACCAGGCCGCCTCAATTGTAGACGGAGGCTAATATTGACAGGGTCATTGCCTCTGTCTCTATCTCGCGTGCTCTTTCTGGCGTTACGAGTTACCACTATTGTTCATCAGGAAGATGTTTCTTTAATTCTCGCGCAGTGTACACATATGCCTACATTATTGTAATTTCTAAAGGTTATAGGAACCAATGCTACGATTAATTAGCTTATAACCTGCTAATAGTTATGTCTCAAGAGAACATAACTCCTACTAGCAAAGACAACCCACAGCTCTGTACTATAACCTATGACCAAATTTATATTTTAACCGACTTTCGACTAGTGTGTCTAAGACAAATAAGCAAGTTATAATATGAAATTATAAGAAGCCGTTAGCATCAAATTAGCGCACAACCATAACGCGGGAGAAGTTTTTGATTTTTTTTAACTCTGAGGTAGTTTATTCCCCTTGTTGAATATAAGTTTTCTGAAATCTTACTAAATTTTTTCAAGTGTGAATCTACTGCACTGCACTCGCATGAGCTCAAAACACCGGAAATAAATGTTTGCTAGTACCGAAACGAGTTTACACCTGTACCCACAATCGCGCGGTACTAACTGAAATGTTTTAGTCATTCCAAATGCAGACAAGTCTGAAATAACAACTTAAGCGGGCAACTATTTAAGAAAGAAGTAATTAAGATACAATTGTTTTGCTTTCAACCTATTATACCACATTTTCACGCTTGCAGATACAGGTTTATACATCATGGAATTAACATGCAAACATAATACCGCGCATAGCTCATGCTTGGTCGTAGTTTGTGAGTGTGGAAAACTTTGTATAATTCAGGACATAAGCATTGTCCACCTGCCTCTGTTGAGTATATCTCTCTAACTGGGTATTATTTTTGTTCATTTTTATCCTGAACGCAAATATAAAATGAGCCTGAATTCATATGAGTATATTTATTTGACAGATGAAATGCATTTCTTTGTTGTTGTTATCGGAGTCGATGAAGGTAGGCATTACACTGCCACCCCCCCCCTCTCCCCCCCCCCCAAAGAAAGTCTGCAATGATTATGCATCGTCCTCAGGGTCACCCGATAAAACAACAAAGACAAATACCTTAATTTAGATATATCTATCATCTTTAAATTGATACCTTGTCTCTAAAGATATTAAACTACACCTTTTATATGATCAATTTGTCACGTTAATACTTATGTAACAAAGGCTCTGCTTAAAGTGTCTTAGTCCGAGTCTTTCTAGTCGACCTCGCACACATATCAGAGTTAGACATGTACGCCTTACATTTCTTGGGATTGTTCGTTTCCTCTCTATCTTCTCTCTTTTGAAATTGTTTAGGCACTCTCGCGTTGTTTTTCAATCCATTCTCAGTAAATTTTCAATAGTATTCGTTTTGCAAACTAGTTCCTGTAGATTCAATCCGCGCCCTATTGCCTACACTTACACATCTTAGGTTCCGCAACACCGTTAATCCTACCGATACAAGATAAGTGATGAGGTCAAAAGGGTTACGGATTGGCTATTCTCCATTTTAGAAGTAAAAAAAACTCGACTAATTTCTCATGAATGCATAAGTGATAGTTTTAACTTTTATAAGAAATACTTAAAACTTAAATATAAACAATTAAAATAATACTGTTCCTTGTTTGTACTTCATTGAGGTGATGAAGGTACGCAATCTTTGCAGACTTGTATTCATTACCCGCTAACGCGTGTTATTAACTTTTCTGCAATGTTTAGCCCTACCTTCTTTACCCGATAACAACCAACAAAGAAAGCCATTTTATGTTTAAAGCAATCTCTACTTCATCATACCTAGACCCGTGTAAATCGACATTACCCAAAATTAATTGACCGGCGTTCGTCAAAGAGTCAAAAATAGTAGTCTGCATTGGCTGTATGCTGACATATAAACGGATCACGATCCTTATATGTAGGTGACGAATCGAGTGTATAGGAGAGTGACTAAGGTATATTTGTACGTCAAGAGCAATGGTAATGAATCCAATCTCGCACAGTCTCCAAAAATATAGAATACAAAAAAACAGAGAGTATTGGGCAAACCACGGACCCCTTGACAGCGCACCAGGAGGTGGGATCAGCGTGTCTAGGAGGAGTAAGCCGTATCCCCTGTCCTGCACCGGTCATCCCCGCGCTAAGCCCATACGTCCTTTGATCCAGGCCAGTAACGGAACAATCCGTAACGCTGCATAAATCAGTGTGTGAATAACGGACGATAGAAAAATTAAGCATTATTAATCACCGACAAATTGGCAACAGAACAATGCACTAATGCCACATACGAAATACAGAACAGAACATTGACTGCAAGTGGTGATCATTTAGGTCCATATTGCCCGTTCTAACTGTGAAAAATATGTTATATATAACGACCACTTTACTAGATTACGACAATGCTTGCGCGAAATGCTGCCTTTAAACGTGACTGTAGAAACTCCTGCAACAACAACTTGTCTGTAAGTAGCCTGCCTCGATTCAAACACTGATCATACGCAGAACAAGCTCTTGCGTATCGAATAAGTTGAGAGACATACACACCATATGCAGGTGATGATGGAATATTGCTACATAAATATGGGAAGTTGACGATGGAGAAGCTGAAATCGTCCCGTTTGTCATAAAGTTGAGTAGTTAGTTTGCCGTTAATGTCAATGTTCAATAAAATATCCAAGTACGAAGCAGACATATTTCTAGTTCGTTGATGATATTTAGTTTATATTTTGAAGGAAAAAAATACACTAGCTGAAACGCAAATAGAAACAATAAAATGTCTTTGTTGTTTTATCGGGTGATG
>CAJDSM010101271.1:421-12324 GCA_903981925.1 Ostrea lurida
TCACTGTTCGTTATCTTTGCCTTTAAACATAAAATGAATGATTTAATGAGATAATACATATTTCAATAATTTATGTTTCTGATAACATTATTTAAGATAATTCATCCGTTTTTAAAGCACTTTTAATTTCGACACATATACTGCACGTGATCTTTGGTTTCCAAACCTTAAATGTGCCATCCATGAACCATTGTTTAGAATGCTTCAGGAGATTCCTCTAGAATGATGTTAAATATCTAAATGTCTGTGAGCACCAACTCTGAGATCTACCAACTTCACACCCTCTCTCAATGCATCCACATTGATCATTCAAGACCATAATTGAAAGGAAATTGGTGAGTCAGGATTTAGGACAGGCGTTATAACAGTGCAAAAATTAATAGATTCAAAATCTGAAATTTCGATATTGATAGATAAACTTGGTCTAGCAAAGACATGTACCAAATTATGGCAATCACTTTACCAATATATCAAATTTGGAATATCTGCAGCAGTGTAGAAAAAAGTGCGGAAAACTGAATAAATTATGAATTTCTAAGGTCAAAGGGCCACAACTCCGTGAAAAAATGACATGGTCGGAAACCAAACCGAACTTGATCTTAACTTGGTATTGGTATAAAGCATTGTACAAATTTCATATGAATATAATTGCAAGCCAAGTTTAAGCAACAAAAGTTGCCAGAAAACCAATTTGGGGAACAGACAGACAGATGAGACAGACAGACAGATACAAAAAGACAAGAAGCTATAGTTCCCTCCGGTTACAACCCGGCAGGGAATAATTTAGCAGAAGTCAAAATGAGGTTGATTATTTTTGGTCACAAAATTCTTCATATCGCATGTAGGTCTAAACCAGACCCCCAAGAAGGTCAAAGCAATCCATGAGATGGCCCTCTAAAGATCGAGTGAGTAGAAACTGTCTAGGGAGTTGAGATCACATAGTCTTGGCAAAATTTGCTCAGAGTTTGGCAGAAGCAAACAGCATTCCAAGCTTTTGGGAAAGTGTAAAGTATTCTTACAAAGGTCACCGGCCCATTTTATCATATTTTTGGCCCACAGAAGGACAAGTATTTACAGGTTAGATGGCTTCCAAAGCCACGGTTTCTAGGCGCCCTACACTGCAGGATAGCAAAACCAGTTGTTGTTTATGGCATCTAAAGGCACTGACTCTAGTGAAATCATTATGCCCAGACGAAAAAGAAATGTACGCTTTGGTGTTTGGATTGCCGCTACTTCCACCAATACATTTATGATATGAATATTACAGTATTAAACCTGATGCACCAAACCCTTAGTGTCAATTATAGCAAGAAGTCCATACATTCTTGACAACACTTAATCTTGCTGAATGTGGCTCTGGTGTATGATTTGACTGCATGTAGCCTACATTTTTGATTATCTTGATGTTGTCAGGAACCTTCTCGCACACGTACATCGTAAACTATATCGGCAGCTTATACACTTTCCAATTTGTAGCTACTTTAGAATTATTTGGTTACTCTGACATCAAAGCCTAACTCCCAACCCTCATGTGTTTATGACCTGTATCCCTATCTATGGGGTTGATAAGTAGGGAAAAAAACTGAATGATTTATTTTTCCACAAATAGCTCCTTCTAATGTAATCAATATTCCAATGCAATGGTAAATGTTTACCCTGCTATAGTTCAGACACTCTGTCGAAGATACCAAGTAGATATTGCATACAACCGGACAAGTAATCTCTGTTACTCCCTTCTCTAAACAATTCAGTACAAGTCGCACAATTTTTTTGATAAAATGCATTATTTTAATAACATAGACTAACCCTCTGTATTTAAGGACTCCATTATTTTGATGTCATTACAAGTTTATATAAAAAAGGCGCTACCTTAACTTTAGATCCGCTGTGTTTAATTCATTGATTCAACGCCTTGATGGATTTTATGAAGGTGAATCTATTGGATTCCGGATAATATTTCAGGACAGTACGAGTTGAGCAAGGATAGCACATAACCAGATACGACACCAGTTTATTTTGGCCCTGTGACTAACAAACTTGCTTTACATACCAATTATGAATAGTTTAAGATCAAAATCTTTTGATCATATTTTTTCTGAACTTAACGTTTTCTTTAAAAAAATATAAACAGCATCTGGTATTTATCGGTGACTTCTGGTGGCTACGTTTAATCAAGATTCTCAAACTATCTTGGTGCGTCTCAATGAGATGGAGTTACCTTGTAGCTTTGCATACGACGGCTCCGCAAAATCAGACTCATTCCAGTTATATTTAGGAGATAGCTCTGAATAGAAAAGACTCCATGTTTGATAATCTCATATTATATATCAGTGTAACAGTGAAATAAACTTCCTACTCATCCATATTAGCAAGTTAACTGTGTTCTGTGTTGACAGAATAGAAAGTTATGGCATCTCCTATCTTTGCAAAATACATCAGTTCAATCCAAACTGTCAGGTCCAGATTGATTGATTGGGAATGACACCAAAATTTCACCCATTACTTAAACACATTACCATGAATAAATTTCGAAGGAAGTTATCAGCTTCTTATGTGAATATTTGCTCAGTCATTCCCCTTTTTAGAGAAGGAGAGTATCGCTACTCCATACATGTTAGCTCTTTTGGCATAGGCTTGTGATCGCTGCTCCGCAGATTTAGTAGATCAATTAATGTGGAAGAGAAATTAATATTCTCTGCAAATATGAAATTTATTATTAATCATTTTCATTAGTTATATGAATTTTTATTACCGATATCAGCCGGATTTATTCTTAGGACAGATAGAGTTTATCAAAGATACACGAGCATCACCCTAATCGCCTACTTCCAACCAAACAGATAGCTAAATTTTTCAACAGTGATTGGGTTTGGGAGTGATAATTCACGGAAATCTATTTCTCACCCTTTACATTATTTAGCCTCTCAAAACGCTCTGCCATTTGCTTGGTTTATGCAGACACAAGCTTGGGACAAAGAGGACTAGGTAACGCTCTAAGGATTATGAACATAGTTTTCTGAATGTAAGGTGGTTTTGTATCCCTCAAATGCATGGAGGAACGGTGCAGAAATCGATATTCTACTGTGATATAGAAGACTGACTCCGTTTATCTGATAGAGTAGATCTGCCCTTGATAATATAAGTACGGTGCAGGACCAAAATCTTTCTTATTCACCATAACAATTTTCACGTGCGACAATATGGGCAATAATTTTTATTTCATATTTTAGTGAAATATCAAAGTACTAATGATCGTTTCTCACATTGTCCTGCTACACTGATTTACCAGAAGATTTCGATACTGAAAATAGTAGACATTTCATTAATAAAAAACGTGCTTCCTTTCCTGTAGACTTTAAATGTAAATAAAATAGTACCTCATAGCCGGTGATGAGAAATTCCTAGGTGATTGTTTTCATTTCATAGTCACCCCATTTCGGCGCCACCACGTCTCTTCGCTTTCCTCGACCCCCCCCTCATCTCTTTTCCAGGCATCTACATCTCCGACCACAATCAAATCGAAGATAGATTTATATCGTGTGGATATTCGTATGTAACATTTTATGTTGGACACTTCTGTTTGAATTACTGGTCTTAAATGTTTTGGTGATAACTGTTCTTGGTTAAATATACTGACAAGCTTGAAAAATGTAATGTATAGTGTCAGCCTTTTATCACGTAAAACTTTATCCTGAAAAGTGACGATAGAATGTGACTTGCCATGTTCAAATGGCTTCAGATATTAACTTTCAAATACAACACGCGAAAAATAACCGATCTCTCACAATGAATACAGGATAAATGAACCGACACATTCTAAAAGTTCGAAATTTCCTAATTTTTAGAACCTCCACACACTAAGATATACAATTTATGGACCTTTTTCTTCTTGATGCACCTTTCTTGGTTGTACGACGTATTAGTCCCAATATGTTATACTCATATTAAGGTGAGGGATACGCACTAAATTGCGAAAATCGAGTCATTCAATCATTGTTGAGGTTTGAATTCATTAATATGACGGCTGGTTATCCCAGGCCTATTGAATCTGTTGATCAACTTTTGGGATTATATATAAATCCTCTCGCATGGTGTCTCTCTGTTTTTTCCTGCTCAATGTTATTATAGGCTTCACTATTCACTAATGACACGATCTATCACATACTTAATTGGGTATTTTTAGAAGTTCTTTCATTTATTTAGCAGTAGCAACAAGACTTAACGAGCTTCAAAGACCCTTTACCATATATACGTATCCATGGTGGAGTTTTCCATATTATGTTATAAAAGTTGTGCACCACTCATAAAAGATGATTGGGCAATTACTTTCAAAAAAATTTTCCTCATAGGATCCAGAAGAAAAAGTTGGCGCACCTCTCACTGAATTAGCACATTTGCTAACGAAGGAATCAATAAATAATAAGAAAGCTGATTTCAACGATGCCCTCCAATCAGCTACATTCACTTTACGGTGTGGGAAGACGGAGCTCATCAAACTAGTTTTTTCAGTATCACAAAATATAAGAATCGAATATCAACGTTCCAATAATAACAATCTGTCAATGGTATTCATTGTGTCGATCCAATGTCCACAAAGTTATTTTAGTCATTCTCTATTTTTCTATTTGTATAATATCGCACACTCTCATAGGCTCTAGCTTTGTGTCGATGCTTTAGTTCTGTATCATTACATACTCCGTATATCAAAACATAAGGTTGAATTAAGAGTTTTTTCAGCTGTATACCATATACACATTTTATAGACTTGGCAACATATGTAATTTCTCGACGTATATGATAAGTCGCTTGGTACGAAGATTCGTCAAAGAATCTAGATTGTTTTACATACTCTCAACCTGTTAAAATCAATCACTATCATCGCTCACTTTGAATAGTATTGTTAATATTTTGCTAACGCGAGATCCTTCAGAAATATGTTTAAGATAATAATCCTATAATTTCCTTGTGACTTATTATCAATATAAAATGGTTCCAAAACAGATGTGGATAACACTTCCTAAATTTATTCTAGGGGCCCCGTCATCTGAAGGCAGATGCGGCAATCTCGCACGTGTTCACATTTTCGAGTCATATTATGTTTCCCGTCGTCTGTCTGTCTATCTGTCCGTCACACGCAAATTTTTATTGTGACCCACTAAAGTATAACATCAAAGTGCATATACATATAGTACATGAAGCTGAACTGTGTGTGACACCAGCTGTTCAATCATCATATGTAGGATGTTGCGTATTCTTTTGAGTGGATCACTTTAGCGTTTCGTGATAGAAAAAATTAACGAACAAATTTTGCAATTCATATTTTTAGTGAGACCACTCAAAACCAAAGACCTATAGTTAATTGTGCCCTAAGCTGACGTTATTTGGCACCACTTTTGTTTACCACATATATGTCATGATTTATAGACATATCATTCTAGCAACTCGAGTTGACGGTCCTTGCTACTTTGTCAGGTTCTTAGGAGTCTTTGGCCTCTGACGTACATGCGATATCTGTCATTTGAATGATCGGATCACGCACATCAACAGAAAACGAACGTTTACCACTCAGTGAAGGCCAAAAATTATAGGGAACCGCCCACCCATGCCTTTAAAGGGGCGATCTTAATAATAGCTAAAGAATGCCTTGAATTCTGAATTTTTAAGACTCAAGAGCTCGGATGGTACTAACGATGGGATCGGTATTTTCGTGGTGTTGTATACGTCTAGCTTACAGAGTGACGACCAGTATCTACCACTCGCCCAACCAGTACATGTCGAAAGGTCGGTTATGAGATACTGCATCATAATACTTACTGGCAGCTCCATTAAGGGGCGGTGATTACAGTCCAGTTCATGGAGAAACTGCTCTAATAAAAAGCCTTAGAGCAGGGCCGCAGAAGGCGTTAGTTCATTAAAGGCTCAGAGCTCCTAAAGACTATGTTTACATCAACGTTAAATATTGCTCGAACAATAATCTTAACAAATACAGGTTTATTTTATACCAAGAAGTACCATATAAGTGTCTAGATTAGCTAGGAATGAAAATTAAAAGAACAAAATCGTACATACCTACTACAAGGCCCGTCGGCACCCCAGCAGTCACTGCCTCTCATTATTCAAAAATAATTATCAAACCTTTTACAGATGGAACGGAATTGGTCCTGTCATTTTGTGTAGACAAAACTTGAACACTCGCTTTCAAGGCAAGAGATTAATTTAGTACAGTACTGATCTTGAGGCGGAGCCCACAAAATTTACAATAGGACGTCGCTTGAGTTTTTGATTTCGGCTCAAAGTCCTTTAGAGGTCTAGGGTCAGTGACTTTATAATACAACACACCACCCATTAAACACCCGAAGATGCATATCTATGACGCAGACGGAGCAGAGAGTGAGAGAGAGAGAGAGAGAGAGATAGCCGATAGAGAGAGAGAGATGAGAGAGATAGAGAGGAGAGAGAGAGAGAGAGAGAGAGAGGAAGAGAGAGAGAGAGAGTGACGAGAGAATCTCCCATACTGTTGTTACCTGCTCTGTGTCTACCAAAGGTCGAGAAATTTAGGCATGAAGTTGTTTTTTATAATGAATTGAACTGCTAGAAAGTAGAAAGATAAAAAGGTGTGTGGGTCTGTGCTGCAAAATGATTTAGGAACTCACAAACTTTTGGACAAAAAACGCTTGCGAACATAAATTTGACGACCGCAGGTTAGATTTAAGGGTCATGATTTCTTCCGGTGGTATTACCTTCCGTGACAGAAGCGAAATTAAATTTCTATTTCGTTTTTCAGTGTATTAACATACTTCATTGCATTTGTATTTGAATATAGCTTCGTAAGGGTTTTATGTACGCTACTTCGAAGTCCAAAGTATTTTAATTTGCTCCGTTTTCGGGGTGTTATAGTTGTACTTCAGGACTAAATATATAGGAGAGCTATTTCATGAATAGCGAGTCAGGATCGCCACTTGAGCACGATCCGGACCGACCACAAATTTATAGGAAATATTCACTTTATTCCCACATATCTGTAGAAATCTGAGAGAGGGTCCTAATTTCAGAACAGATCATTGGGAAGACACAAGTTTCGATGCATTGAAGTTTGGAGCCCGCTTATGACTACTTTTCGTGTAAGAATGTTTTCTAGGCATACTAACACGAAATAGGATTCGTCTGACTTATGTAAATTGACATTGTGAAAATGTATGAGTTGATTGTGAAATGATAAATAGAGTTGGGGAGGAATAATCTAAAATTAATTTTAATCGATATGCAAAATCATGATATTCAAAAGACTAAGCTTTTCGGAAGTAAATATGCGACAAAGGATTGCCTTTTGGTGATTGAAACTTGTATCCTGCGTATGTTCACTTTTACCAGCCCGCGCGCATTTAAGCTTTCACTACTTGAGGCTATGATGAATGATAAAAATTGACTTGTTATCAAAGAACAAAAGAGTAAAAAATCTTTTATGTGTTTATAAATACCATGTTTGATGCCATAGGTCCAATGGCAACTATTTTGCAGCGCTCTGTTTGTTTCCCAGTAAAATCATAACAGAAAATAACATTGTTAGCGTCTGCGTTAAAAAAATTTTTAGTTTGAATTTTCTTATATGTATAAAAATGACGAACAAAAAAGTGTTGATATACTAAGAAAAGAAATATACATCATAGGAGTAATTGGTCTTGGTGGCTAGGACAAATCCGGGCGTCTGGTTACTATGCACTATAGGTAAGTTAATCGGGCAACCGTATTAACCAAGAAACGCGTCTCCCTCTCCAGCACGCTCACAGACACTATATTGTTACAAATCCAACAATATTGTTACCAAAACACAAATGGACAAAAGAATAGAACATTGAGTTTTACTTGGAAAATAAAAATGGTTAGCATAAAAAACAAAAATAGGCCTGATAACCCGGTGATCTAGGTATAAAAGATATTTCGGAAATTGAGGAGGAACGGAGTGTAGGCTCGCAGCTCGGGTTGCGGATTATTTCGTCGTTTGTGATAATGGTTCTATTTGTGCGTCTCGACACACTCCAAATCGCTAAAACAAAGGAATTTGATACGTTTCGCGCTTTTGGTCTGATTGGTCTGAGAAGCGCCTTACCAACACAAAAAAAATATTATAGACGTTATAAAATGAACTAAAAGATATACCTAGAGTGAAGACGCGCACTTCGTGGAAATTTGGCGCGGTTTCACCTGGTAATGCAGAGCTGCCATTCCTCGCTGAAAATATTGTATACTATTTGGTCTCTCGAAAAAGAGGGTCTCATAAAGGGGTGGAGCGTAAGGAAACTGACGATACATAAAACACCGACTATTTAGATTGAAGGATTGAAACTCCAAATACTATAAATAATTGAACGAATCCTATATTAGCATAGTGATACATTTGACTACATTAAATTTGCTTTAATTAAATAAAATTTAAACCCATAATTATTTGGGTGATAGACGGACCACCTTAAATGGAGAGACACGGGACGAGGACATGTTATTTGAAATGACCTTGGACGAATCAAAGTACTCTAGTTAGATACTTTCAAAGTATTACTTATGGCTTGGTCAAGACAACTTAAGTTTGACTTTAATTCTCGATTAAAGAATTGCAGAAATTAAAAAAGCTGTGTGTCGCTTTGCTTTGAAGATTTCTGATCATGAAACGGAAAGAGGTGCAAGGGATCATGTTTTCGTGACAACCAAAACATTTACAGCATGTTGCCAAGAATCAAATAGCAGAATAAATATTGGGCTGGACACGCTGGAGGAGTATTTGTGGCCACAGTGATACTTGTCGAGGTCCGGGGCAAAATTTAGTCATAAAATTAGAAAGTGCACATGCCCTAGAGCTATCAAACGCAGAATAAAAGGACAAAGAAATCCTGTGAAGAGGACAAAATGAACACCGCCCGGAAGGTCGCAAGTTGCGACATAGTACGGCTTATAATTTTTGCCCTTCATCGACAATCTAACACCTATTCAAGTTTGTCAACCAACATGCTCGAGCAACGGGGAACCTTCGCTAGAGCTGGTCAGGGGTACAACCCCAAGCAGATACTCCATCATCCCAAACACAAACGATCTGCGTTTTCTACTGCCGCCGGGGCCACATTTCCAGCTCACTCGAGTTGCCCAACTCTCATAGCTCCTCAGTCACTTTTACATTGTAACTGTAGACAAAGTTCCTCGTCTGTCCTCTGCAACGTCGTACAAAGTTGGCATGGAAAGATACCTGAAGAAATCAAAGTAATGTAACAAGCTGCCCGTATTAGCAAATCAATGAGTGTAGATGTACTATATATTCATTCAGTAGCACAATACATATATACAATTGTGGAATACCTATTTGAAGTTTAAAAGTCAATACTCAACGCAATAGATGCTAGATTTTGCGAGAAAATAATTATTAATGATTTGCACGTAATCTATTTATTTTGCGGCAGTGTATCTGATCTTGTTCCAGGTTTTCTACAGAAATTCCTTGATTCCAGGTTGTCGATAAACAAATACGTCTAGAAAATAGTCATTCTGAATATTATGATCTATGAACAAGATCCGAAGAATGGTTAAAACTAGAGGGTAATGATTTTGCAAAAGCACATGGATTGCAACAATATGCAATGTAGGTAATACCATCATAGTTCAAAACCTAGCAGATCCAATTGAGGGGAATCCTTCATGATCATTGGATTTCATTTACGCCGCGCGAATCAGGTTCACTCAGGAACCTAATTGGAGCCAAACAATTCGTCCATATGTAAAGACAAGGAGTTATTTGTTATGCACTTACCTCGTAGGGCCCGATGAGGGACGATATTCTATTAAACTTCCTCAAAATCGAATAATAATAAATACTGTTGTTTCATTCATAGATATTTTTATATCACATTGTGTAGAAAGCATCACTGCAATATTTAATTACGTAAAGGGTAAGTTCAAGATTATATATAATCAGGTAAAGATATAAATGATAGTAAAGTGCATATTCATCCCTCTATCTAATTTTCGCAGTATATTCTACTCATAATCATATCAATAATCACTATTATTTATCGGTATGCTAATCATATCTACTCGATGCTATCTAATCTATCTTAATATCTATTGCTATATTCTCTGCGCTCTTATCATATAGATAGAAGAGGTGGGACGCTAAGACCTGACTGCACTCAGTGGTTCAGCCAATTACGACGGTATTTGCGTATGAAAGGATCCAGCAACACCGTGCCGTATCGCCGTGTATTGGGTTGCCTGCGATATAGTGGATTTCGATGTTTGGGAAGTAAAAGAGTCATTTTAGATTGATCAATTTTATACTTTGAACGAGAATGATATGAAAACAACTATATGATATAGTATTAGATATTAAACCAACAATAAGACTCATAGAAGAGGTCGTAAAATGTGCGCATCAGTAGATCTTGAATATATTACGAGAATTGTTATAAATAGACGCTTTACTTTTTAAAAGCAATTAGTCCTAAACATTTTGGTTTTATGACCTTACTATGACTAAATATTAATTAAATTTTTTATGTTTTCATTACAGAATAATCCACAAATTATCAGCTCTGATTGACAGTGCAGGGGTCGTTTACTCAAATCACCAAAGTCTCTGATCCCATATCACCAGTTTGTCTAAAAAAAGACGATCAGAGCAGGAATCCAGCCACGCCTGTCACACTCGGTCATTGATCCTTAACTCCCCCATCGTGACCAAATAGAGAGTAGCTGTGCAATGGTTATGTTGCCTGCAATCGAATATAATATTCTGCAATATTTAACACCTACATCTCGCTCGATATATTTACCACAAGAGAGGCGATCTTTATGATCGTCAGCAATACAAATTTGTTATTGATTTGAAGCAGCTAGTGTAGTGTTGGTTAAATATTTATCATACGTTTATTATTCCGCAGAATGATAGTCGGACCAGGGGAGCATCTTAGGTAAATCCAGCCACATTCGAGAAAGCTATTGGTATGCTTGTTGACTCCCATGTCATCAACGACGATACGTGTGATTCAGCGATAGTACGCATTCAAGACCGGTGGGTTAATTTTCTCGAATCATGCGTCTTCCTATCAAAATCAAAAATTCTCAGGTATAATCGGTGTTAGCTTGGATTAATTGAGTATCAATCGCAGAGTAAATATAATCCAGTTATTTCTACTGTTCTTGAGAAGGTTATAGGGTTATTCGCTTAGGATCTATCGTACGTAAATACAAACGTAAAGTCTAAAAATTTTAATTATTTATAATTTATATTCAGTACTATGTATTGATTCCATATTCAAATAAATTGAATGAAACTGTTTTGCCTAAACAAATATTTTGATATAACTATATAAAATCAGATAAATCTACTCTATTAAACAAAGTAGTGTTGTGAATATCGTTTACTAATAAGACTCGGCTAAACCTCCTTCAATATTGTAGGTTAAGGGACCCTTTTTCCTAATAAAATTCTGTGGGTGTCCTTAATTCGAATAAATTGGGCGTCTCTGCTTACATTGTATTGTAATTACAAGAAGACCGGCATATTATCAAATCACTTAAATATGATTTATCAAAAGATATTGTTTGTTTAGTTTTAGCTAATCTGGTAATATTTCGTTTTCGCAATTGATTAACTCACACCGAAGACAAGAATGTATATAAACTTGTGTCCATCACTTTGATAAAGTAATATCAGTGAGTCTTCATAGTTATTGATATTAAAGGATATTTCTGCAATTTTTCATAATAGGATACCTGCGTTTATGATACTGAGACGTACAGTAACTACGAGGTTTAAGGCTCTCCAATGACTTAAATCACACGTTTTTGTAATCACTTATCAGTTATATGTTACCTCCATAGATTGTGTTACGTGCGACCATTCCTAAGTTCAGTCAGAT